>WNYA01003842.1:0-22157 GCA_019512145.1 Engystomops pustulosus
ATGTTTAGGGATTGTCCCTATAGAGATGTGTAATCGTAATTTTGTGTTTGTTTTGAGTAGCAGCAGGACTGTGAAACATGGATTTGTATTCCAGGACTGGAGCTTCTCCTAGTGTAGTGAGAGCATCCTCACACTGCTGTGCTATGTGCTATCTGCAGACAGTGCTAGGTATTGTAGTCCTATCATATGTGAAATTAGTAGAACCATCATTAGTACCATAAGTAGTGGAAATACACTAAAAGAGAACCTGTCAGGGGGATTTGGGGCACTAAACCACTCACAGGTTCTTATGGACCAGTGGGGTAGTGCCCCAAATCTCCCTTTATGAGGTTCCTACATGGGGGCAATTAAAACAAAAAAGCATTTATACTTATCTTCCCTCCTGAGACCGGCGCTCTGCTGCGAGTGCAGCTGGAGTACTCACCGGCTTCACCGCCCATGCGCTCTGTGTATGGCGCTTGCACAATGAAGACCTGGAATTATATAAGTATTTGTCCCTGGGGAGATGTGCAATCACAACTTTGCGTATGTTGTTAGTTGCAGCAGGACTGTAAAATATGGATTAATATCCATATTAATGGGGTGTCCTCACACTGCTGTGCTCTCTGCAGACACTGGGGCACATTTACTTACACGGTCCTGTCGTGATCCAGCGGCTCGTTCTCAGTGGAGGATTCGGGTCTTCCGGCGATTCACTAAGGTCGTGCACCCGATGTCCACCAGGTGTCGCTGCTGCGCTGAAGTCCGTCGGAGTTCACGATCCATTGCTGGGTGCAGGTTTTTCTGAATCCATCGGGTTTTCCGACGGCCATGCCCCCCGTTTTTCGTGCATGCCGTCGCCGATGAGACACAATCCGATCACGTGCGCCAAAAACCCGGGGCAATTCAGGGAAAAATCGGCACAAAACGGTAATATTAGGGTAACCCGACGGAAAAACGTGATTCGGGCCCTTAGTAAATGACCCCCAGTGTTCGGCATTCTCCCTGGAGAGATGTGTAATGATATCTTTGCGTATGTTGTTAGTAGCAACAGGACTGAAATAAATGGATTTATATTTAATTGGGGGGTGTCCTCACACTGCTGTGCTCTCTGCAGACACTGTTCGGTATTCTCCCTGGAGAGATGCCTTTGTTGTTAGTAGCAGCCTGGACTGTGAAATATGGAATTATTTTCCAGGATTGTAGCTTCTCCAAATGCACTGGGGGCGTGTCCTCACACTGCTGTTTCCTCAACTCTCTTCTTTGAACAGCGACTTCCATCTACTCTAGTAATTGCTGCCGTTTTTAATCAGAAGCCAACTACAGCGCTTACTTAGTGTACAGGGTGTAGAGTAGCGCACTGCAAAGAACTACGGGCACAGCTGTGCGAGGACAAGCTTCTGGTGTAACAAATCCAGCTACAATGCTGGAATATAACAATTGATACGTGCTACAGTCACTCCATTTTCTTAACTCACTCTCTCTATCTGCAGCTATTGGGGGAAGTTGAACTTAAAGGGGTTGTTCACTTTTCAATGTCCTTCCCTCCTTTGAGAGCTGCAGCCTTTCCGAGCTACCCCCATGCTGCACTCTGCATATACACACACAGCTGCCTTCTCACTCACTGCTAAAAGCCATCCTTATGGCATTTCCCACTGTATCTCTCTTCTCACCTGCTGTCCTGACAGACAGAGACAATAAGAGGGGAGGGGCACGATGAGTCATAATCACCTGCTACAGCTCCTTCTATTCAGCAGAGCTCAGAGATCTAAACAAATAAGCATGGAGAGTCTGCACACTGCCTAAAAGTAAGTAGCAGGACTTCTGAATCACTTGATGAACATTAAGGCATTAAAAGGCCAGTTATGTAAAAGAGTGGCCAACCCCTTTAATATACTTCCGTCTATGAGCTGAAACTTCAGCCAACAGCTGCAGAGCAGGAAGTGATTCAGAGAAGCCAGAGTTATTTCTTCTGCACATAGTTGTGTCAGTACAATAATGAGCATGAAATTAAAAAAAAACAAAAAAACTGAAAAATATTTTAAAAATTCAATAAAAACACCTGCGTAAATCATTGCATATAAATTCTTTAATTTTTTTTATATATATATTTAAATATAAGCTGTCAGACGTCTCTGATGTATAAAAAAAACGGATTTAAATAAATCTGGAATTACTAGAAAACGCCAAATCAACAAAGACTCGTCGTAACTTCTGCGATATTAAGAATAATAAAAACAGAATCTCAGGAAAAAACGGCGTCCTGAACCCTGAATCCGTAAAAACAGAGGCGGGGCTTAATATTAATATTATTGCTTTACATTTTAAAAACAAAATAAAGATCTTTTTTTTTTCCATAATAATACAAATATGTACATTAAAAAAAATAGAATTCTAGGAAGGCGGCGGATTCGCTGCCATAAAAATAAAATAAAAAAGTCCTATATAAAATGTGCAGATGTTTTTATTTGGAAGGTCCGGGAATTAGATTTACTGTTAAATAGTTGCGGTACCTGAAACAAAAAAAAAAGAAAACATATTAAGGATTTATTAGAGATGTATAAAAAAAAAATCAGTTTCTGTTTTCTGTCATTTATTTCCTGATGTTGCCTTAAAGGGGTTGGCCATTGTTTCATCGCTATCCCCTATTATCAGGATAGGAGTCATATTTCTAATTAGTGGGGGTCCAAATGCTAGGATCCCCCCTTCCTCCAATAATCACAGGAATGGAGGTCTCGTTCCAGTTAATAGGTGTCAATTGGATTGTCTAAAATTGCCCCATAAGTGGAAATAGGACAACGATTCAACTCTGGACATCCCCTTTAAAAGAAACCTTCCATCAAAATCCATCCTGATAAACCAGGGACATTACTCATAGATCCAGGCACCGGGACTGTGGTATCTTCTTATATTTATTATCCATGGCCTCCTTCCTTCTAAAATCAACTTTTAAAATTATGCTAATGAGATAAAAGGGCTCTGGGAACCGTCTGTGCTGTCTCCTGCTCCCTCGGTACTTCACCACTCCCTCTGGCTAATTTAATCTCACACAGGGGGAGGGAGTGCTCCTGCACAGAGTAACAGGAACTTAAACAACAGCACAGAGGGGCTCTGGTAACACCCCTCCACCCCTTCCAGAGTCCTTGTAGTTCATTAGCATAATTTTAAAATGTTATAATGAAGGAGATCATGAATAACAAATATAAGAAGATTACCACAGTCACAGTGACTGGATCTATGAGTAATGTCCCTGGTTTATCATGTTATGACACCACCCATCAGAAGTCTATGGAGGGGGAAGCAGTGAGGCACCCCCCCCCACACGTGTCTCGGTTCAGTTCGGGTTCAGGGTCAGAAACCCTTTAATCTTATCTGTGTCTGTCACCACAACTTATTTTTTGGGAAAACCCATTTAAGCCTTAAAGGACCCTGTATATTTAAAGGGAACCTACCATTTGATTTGAAGCAAACATACCTTGAGACTGCTGTAGCTACACTGATGCAGGATCATATCTTGGTTAATCCCTGAAGCTGAGTGGTTTTGCTGATAAAACAGATATAACATTATGATAATGAAGCTCTGTCCCTTCTATGGCTGGTTCAGATTTTCTCCTAGCACATTAGTTATTCACTGCAGGAGAGGATGATGTAATCCCAGGGTTGTGCCTCAGGGCAGAATAATCAATTGCTGCACCATCCCCCAGCTGCTGTGTATGACTGATCCAGCTCGGGTTGATTAGTCATGTCTTGACTAACCTCCATTTGTTGTAATTACAAGCTCTGTGTCTAATGTGTTGATCGAGGCAGCCAGCCTGACCCAGCTTTCCCAAGGTCGTGAATGTTATAATTGTTTTTTCAGCAAAACCATTCAGCTCAGGGATTAACCAAGATATGTTTCTGCATCAGTGTAGCTACAGCATTCTCAAAGTATGTTTGCTTCATAATGCAGCAAATCTAAGGGTCGGTTTCCTCTAAACCAGTGGTTCTCAACCTTTCTAATGCTGTGACCCCGCAATATAGTTCCTCATGTTGCGGTGACCCTAAACCATATACAAGAATATTGTATTTGTGCCAAAAAATTCAATAAAATCGTGTCTACGATGGCTTTAGGCGACCCCTGTGTTGTGGTCGTTCGACCCCCGCCGGGGTCACGACCCACAGGTTGAGAACCACTGCTCTAAACATTTTGAGATTGACCCAAATCTTTTATACTCTTACCACAGTTAAAAAATTATGTTTCCATAGCCATTTCTGTGTCATTTGCGTCTTCGGAGGCTCGCGCCAGTATGTCGGCCATTAAGGCGTCTTCTAGTTTTTTCCGTACGTGTTGTACTCGCTCTTCTTGTTTCCTGAAATGTACAAAACACAAGAACGGACTAAGAAAAGGGGAGATCTCATAGGATACAAATAACATAGTGGTCTATGAAATGGGGAGGGGAGAAGTGAGTGACAGCAGCTAGGTCTCCACCCAGTATAACATAGAAGCCTATGAAATGGGGAGGGGAGAAGTGAGTGACAGCAGCTAGGTCTCCACCCAGTATAACATAGTGGTCTATGAAATGGCGAGGGGAGAAGTAAGTGACAGCAGCTAGGTCTCCATCCAGTATAACATAAGAGCCTATGAAATGGGGAGGGGAGAAGTGAGTCACATCAGCTAGGTCTCCACCCAGTATAACATAGTGGTCTATGAAATGGGGAGGGGAGAAGTGAGTGACAGCAGCTAGTACTCCACCCAGTATAAAATATATGTCTATGGAGAGGGGAAGCAGTGAGGCACAGCAGCTAGGACACCACCCAATATAACATAGAGGTCTATGGAGAGGGGAAGCAGTGAGGCACAGCAGCTAGATCTCCTGTTAGTATAACATAGAGGTCTATGGAGAGGGGAGGCAGTGAGGCACAGCAGGTAGGACTCCACCCAGTATAACATAGAGGTCTATGGAGAGGGGAAGCAGTGAGGCACAGGCTGCCATGTCCTGTGTGTCCTGACACCTTTCTATCATAGCCAGCAGTGGTCAGGGGTCAGCATGGGCGCTCTGACCCCTCTGTGACTACACCCCCCATACACAGCGAGCTGCCATGTCCTGTGTCCTGACACCTTTCTATCATAGCCAGCAGTGGTCAGGGGTCAGCATGGGTGCTCTGACCCCTCTGTGACTACACCCCCCATACACAGCGAGCTGCCATGTCCTGTGTGTCCTGACACCTTTCTATCATAGCCAGCGGGAGTCACATACTACATACCCCTGCTAGACTGCCCGGAAAGAAGGGAGGGAAAATCCCTAATACCTATAACTGCTAGAAACCTCTGGCACCGGTCCATAAGTACCATAAACCGCTACTAGAGGGAGCCGGCACGCAAAAAAATCCAATAAATACCATAACCCCTGTGCTCGACTGGCACCGTAAAGGATCCATATACATAACCCCTCTAGACCTTCACCGGAAAGGAAGGTCCATAGATACTAGCCCGTGCTAGAACGGCACCAAAAGAAGAAGAGTCCTCCTACATACCCCTCGTATCCGCACCAGGA
The DNA here is from genome assembly GCA_019512145.1 of Engystomops pustulosus. Lineage (NCBI taxonomy): Eukaryota > Metazoa > Chordata > Amphibia > Anura > Leptodactylidae > Engystomops > Engystomops pustulosus. The sequence continues at coordinate 5,514 of WNYA01003842.1, forward strand.
GGATCCATTCATTGACCCCTGCGAGACCGGCACCGAGGGATCCATAATACTAGACCCCTGTCTAGACCTGCAGCGGGGGGGGGCTCATAATACATAAACCCCTGCTAGACAGCACCAAAGTCCATAATACATCACCCCTGACTATAACTGGCACCTCTATACATACCCTGCTAGAAAACGCACCTCCATATACCTAACCCCTGCTAGACTGGCACCAGGTCCATCTACATAACCCCCTGCTAGAACTGGCCCAATCCATAGATGAGCATACCAACCTGCTAGACCTGCACCTCATAGTACATAGCCCCTGCTAATACTCGGCACCAAGGTCCATAATACATAACCCTGCTAGACCGCCCCGAGAAATCCCATAATACATAACCCCTGCTAGACCGGCACCAGTCCTAATACATACCTGCTGACCGGATACCATCCATATACATAACCCCTAGCCCTAGGACGCCACCATCCATATACTAACCCTCTCAGACCCGGCACTCCATAATACATAACCCCTGCTAAATACGACACCTTCATAATACATAACCCCTTCTAGACCGGCACCTCCATAATAAACATAACCCCGTGCGAGACTGGCACAAACCATACTAATAACCCCTTCTAGACTGCACCTCCATAATACATACCCTGCTATACCTTCACCGGCCATAATCATACCCCTTGCTAGACTGGCACCTCCATATACTAATAGACCCCTGCTAGACTGGCAGCCGTAAGGTCCAGTCATCATAACACTGCTAGACCGCCAACCTCCTAATACATAAATACATAACCCCTGCTAGACCGGCACCTCCATAATACCTAGCCCTGCTAGACTGGCACCTCATAATACATACCCCTGCTAGACCGGCACTGCCCTGCACCCTCTACATACACTGCCCCTTCACTTACTAGCGCACTTCTGTCTGACCCCTCGTAAAGTGTCGACCGCGGTACCCCGTCAACTCCTGGATCCTGACAGCTAGCAAACATAAAACTTACAACTCCGGCTGCATTCCGGTAATTTCCACTAAACACAGCGCAACAGACTCATGGAGATGTAGTCCCGTCTCGATTATATTCATACATTTTTCCCGGGGTTCCTCCCCCACAAGTCTATAAAATTCAGACAGCAGATTACAAACGAAAACAACCAATCAATGCCGCGAAGACTCGAGAAATCTATAAGCCATAACTGTACTCATCGTCAGGCAGTTTTTCGGGCGGTCTGCCATATTTCTGGAGAACGCGTGCATCGTTATTAGTGTCTATTGGATTGTCTACACAAGTTATGGCGTCACTGTGGATAAACCGAAGCTTAGGGGGATCAGAGTGCGTCAAGTTATTTGGGTGTGATTTCACGGAAATGGGCGGGGCCAGTATTATTTAGGCGCGGTCATTATCTGAGGTAAACGAAGTGAATGTTCCCCTCCAGTATGTACTGCATATATTTTGCTCCATCCTAAAAATGTCTGAACAGACACATTGAAATACCGTGCACTATGCTCTCAGATATTTTACCACTCGAGATTTCCACTGAATTTTTATTTTCACGTGAAATTTTTTTTTTGTGATGTTGAATTATATAAAAACGTTTTTTGTGTCTTAATCCATGAAAAGAGTTCTTAGGCATCGAATTGTGTGTACTCTTAGTGGTTGTGGGAGTCGTCCATGATCGAGGGGATATTTGGCAAACTTTATTAAAATAAAGCATATTTCTGGAAGGCTGGACCAAAGATTGTTCATATTTGTATGAAATTGTTGCAGAGGACTGATGGTGACCGTTTACGATCGGCGCCCCCTTGGGTATTACCCTCTGTGTTTATACACGGGTCCCAACAACGTAGATGCCGGATAGTTTAGTGGCGGGCTGACTGGCTGGGACGCGACCGAGAAATTGAGAAAACCGATGTCCCCCTCAGAGGGAAGACATGACGCGGCGCTCCTCAGGGTGATGCCACACATGGCTTTTGAATCCGTTTTTTTTGCCCATTTTTTAAAGCAAAGCGCATGTGTTTTCATAGTTTATTACGGTTGAAAACAAGACACTTGGTCCATCAAGTTCAACCGGGGGAGGGTAGGGATTGGATTAGGTTGATTAAAACGGTTTTTCAAAACGCCATGTGGTGCATACCACCCTCAATTTGAATGACCACATAAAATATAGCGACCTTGTGTAGCAAAATCAGATTCCATGTAGGGTAAGGGTAAGGACACTCGGGAGCGGAGCAGCTCCCCCGTTTCCCCCCCCCTGGGGCATCACAACCGTTTTTCTAAACTCATCTTGGATATTAGAATTTGGAGATCAAATCAACGTCTTTTCTTGTGGTCCCTATCCCTTTTCTTGACAGGACATGATGCTGCTAAAGAGAAACCTCCTAGGAAGGGTATTTGTGGCCAATGGAATATTTGAGGTAGGGTGGTAATGTGCGCATTAAATCCATGTGAATGCACAACCTATAGCAAGAAACTGCTGTGTTTTACTTTCTTCCCATATTACAGAATCCTGGGTACGCATCTCGATCTATGGCATGGATAATGGATACCTGCCTAAGTGGAAACAAACACTACCCCCACCGTGAAGAGCCTTTGTTTTTGGGGCCCTGGAATGCACCGCGCCCAAGAAATGGACCGAAGTGGCGGGCGGTTTGCGGCCTATGCACGCTATGTCACGGTGCTGGTATGGGGGATCGGATGGCTGTCTACAGCCTGGCAGTCTCCAGGAACAGGGTGTGGTGTGCAAGCCCTTGGGACGAAAGAGGTGGTAAGCTCCTTTCTTTCTTCCTTCTCCATGCGGGCAACCCCTGCGTGTATATAGAAAATCCTGTGTGGATGGAGGATGGGGAGTCTGTGAATTGTTGAATCACCTTCCAGGATCACAAGGAGCAAATTTTGTGCAATCAAGGAAGCAACTGTGCCTTAATCATCAGCAATTCATCCGATCTGGAAACTGTAGAGATTAGCTGGTCTGTAGGATGGGTTGCTCTCAGCCTGGCAGTAGTTTCAGGCTTGGCTGGTATATAAAACAGATTCACTAATACATAAACACTGCTAGACTGGCACCATCCATATACATAAACCCCTGGATAGATGACACTCCATAATACAATAACCCATGCTAGCCTGGACAACCTCCATAATACATAATCAATGTAGACTGGGCACTTAGAATATAAGCCCTGCTAGACTGGCACCTCAATAATACATTAGCCCCTGTGCTAGACTTGGCACCTCCAAATAAATAACACCTTGCTAGGACTGGACCTCATACTAACAAAAATTACTGCAGGACTGGCAACCTCATAATACATTAACCCCTGCTCGACCGGCACCGCATAATACATAAACCCCTGCTAGACCGGCACCTCCATAATAATAGGCCCTGCTAGGACTGACACCGCCTTACTACAAACCCCTGCTGACTGGCACTCCCAAAATCAGACCCCTGCTAGGACTGGCACCTCCCTAATACATAACCACTGCTAGACGGGGCAACTAAAATACATAAACCCCGTAGAAATGGCACCTCCATCATAAATAACCCCGGCTAGACGGCCAACTCCTAAACATAAACAATGCTGGACTGGAAATCCATAATAATAACCCTGCTAGGCTGGCCAACCCCATTAATTACATAGCCCCTCGCTAGATGGCACCGCCATAATACATAAACCCTGCTAGGACTGGCAGCTACAGAATACATAAAACCCTGCTAGAATGGCACATGCCCCTTCGCATCACCTCTCTACATCCGCCTACGTCGCCCTCCATAAGAAAGAACCCTGCTAGACTGACACTCATCCTAAAGCCCTGCTAGACTGGCACCTCATAATACATAACCCCTGCTAGGGACTGACACCTCCAATACCATCACCCCTGTAGACTGACAACTCCTAATACATTAAAACCCTGCTAGGAAACTGAACCTCAAATACATAACCCCTGATCGCAATGGCACCTCCAAATACATTTTAAAACCCCTGCTAGACCGGCACCTCATATACATAGGGACCCTGCTAGACTGACCACAAAAATAATCACCCTGCTTCGACTTGGCACCTCCATAAGACATAATAAAACTGCTAGGGACTGGACATCCAAAACATATAACCCGCTAGACTGGCACCTCCAATACATAGCCGCAGATGACGCATCCAAATACATAACCCTGCCTAGGACTGGCCACCCCAAATACATAATAACGGCATAGACCGGCACTCATATACATCACATGCTAGACGGAACCTCCATAAATACTAGGCCCTGCCGACTGACACCTCAATATACATAACCCCTGCTAGCCTGGGCACCTCAATACATAATAAATGGACTGGCACTCCTAATACTAGCCCTGCTAGACTGGCACCTCATAATACATAACCCGCTTAGGACTGGCACCTCATAGATTTACAACATAAAATGCCTAGGACTGGGCATCTCCATAATACATAACCCCGGCTAGACCGGAACCTCCATAATACATAACACTGATCAGACCGGCCCTCCATTAATACATAGGCACGGCTAGCACTGAAACTCCTAAGTACATAAACCCTGCTAGACTGGCCCCATCCAATTACATAACCCCGCTGTGGCACCTCCAATACATAACCCCTTGCTAGACTGGCACCTCCAAATAATAACCCCTGATGACGGACCTACTATAATACATAAACCCCTGCTAGACTGGCAAACTCATAATAATAAACCCCTGCTAGACCGGCACCTCCATAATACATAGGCACTGCTAGACTGACACTTCAATAATAATATAAACCAGCTAGACTGGCCCCCTCAAAATAAGACAAAACCCTGAGTCGACTGGGCACCTCCATTTAATACAAACCCCTGCTGAACTTGGCACCTCCATAATACATTAACCCTGCTAGACTGGGCCACCCTCCATAATACATAAAAACCTGCTAGACTGGCACCCATAATACATAACCCCCTGCTAGGATGGCCTCCATATACAACCCCTTGTAGGAACTGGGGACCTACATAATACTAGCCCATGCTCGACCTGGCACCTCCATCATACATAAAACCCTTGCTTAGAATGGAACTCCAGAATACATAACCCATGCTAGACTGGAACCTCCATAATACATAACCCTTGCTCGACTGACACCTCCATAATACATAACACTGTCTAGGACTGGACACGCCATAATAATAGCCCGCTAGACTGGCACCTCCATAATACCATGAACCTGCTAGAATGACCCCTCCAAAACATCACCCTGTAGACTGACACCTCCATTCATACAACCCCGCTAGTAGCACTGGACTCCATAAGCATAGGCCCTGCTAGACTGAACACTCATAAACACACCCCTGCTGGGACTGGCACCTCCATATACATAATAACTGTAGACGGCACCTCATAATACATAACCTGCCTTAACTGGCACGCCATAAATAACCCCGCTGACGACACTCCAATACATAGGCCTGCTAGACTGGCAACTCATAATACAATAAACTGCTAGGACGGCAACCCCCATTAAATAAATCACCCTGATGAGACCGGCACTCATAATACATTAGGGCCCTGCTAGGACTGACGCCCTCCATATAATAATAATGCTAGGACCGGACTCCACATACATCACCCCTGCTAGAACGGCCATCCCATAATACATAAATTAACTGCTAGACGGCACCTCCAAAAAACATCACCCCTGCTAGGACCGGCACTCACTAATTGAAAATAGGGCCCTGCAGGGAATGACGCCTCCATAAATATAATACGGATAGAGGCACTCAATAATACTCACCCTGCTAGACCGGCCACCCCATATACATTAGGCCCGGCTAGGGGACTGGACACCTCCATAAACATAACCCCTGCTAGGGGCACTGGACCCCCGCATACAATAAATAACTGCTAGACTGGAACTCCAATAATACATAGCCACCTAGACTGGAACCGCCATAATACATAACCCCTGCTAGAACTGGCACCTCCATAATACAAAATAACTGCTAGACTGGCACATCCAAATAAATAACCCCCTGCTAGGACGGACTCACATAAAACTAACCCTGCTAGGAACGGCACCTCCTTAAATACATAGGCCCGCTAGACTGACACCCCATAATAAATCACCCTGTAGACTGGCACCTCCATAAACCTAACCCATGTAGACTGCCACCTCTAAAGAAATAACCCTGCTTAGTACGGCAAACCATAATACATAACCCATTGCTAGCCTGGCACCGCCATATATACATAAACCCTGTAGAGGCACCTCCATAATACAGAACCACTTGCTAGACTGGCACCTCCATATACTAACACACGCTAGTGGCACCTCCTATACATAGCCCCTGCTAGACTGGCACCGCAGAAGAATAATAATGCTAGGAATGGCACTCCATAATACATAACCCGGCTAGACGGGAACCTCCAATACTGAACCGGCTAGCTGGACACCTCATACAACATCACACCTGCTAGACTGGACAACTCCATAAGTAAAATCACCCTGCTAGACCGGCACCTTCATAATACTAGGCCTGCTAGGACTGCACTCATAATCATCACCTGCTAGGACTGGCCCCTCATAATACATAACCCCTGTAGACGGGCATCCTCCCATAATACATAGCACTGTAGGATGGAACTCCATAATACATAACCTCTGCTAGACTGCCCCTCCATAGACATAGGCCTTGCTGCCTGGCACTCATACTACATAAACCCCTGCTCGACTGACACCTAATTACATAATACGAACCCTGCCGAGAATGGCACCTCCATATACATAACCCCTGCTCGACCGGCACTCCATAAGACATAACCCGCTCTGACTGGCACTCATAATACAAGCCCCTGCTCGAGGCACCTCCATATCATAACAAACGCTAATGGCACCTCTAATAACATAGGCCCTGCTTAGGACTGCACTCCATTAATACATAATAACTGCTAGACTGCACCCTCCAAAACATAACCCCTGCGAGATGCACCTATATAATTCCCATAGCCCGGGCTAGACCAGCACCTCCTAATTACATAACCCCTGCTAGATGGCACCTCCATAATACAAACCCAGCTAGACTGGCACCCCATAATACATAGCCCATGCGAGGACACGGCATCCCTAATACATACCCCTGCTAGACCGGCACCTCCATAATACATAACCCTGTAGAATCGGCACTCTATAATGAAATAACCCCTGGAGAGGACTGGCACCTACATAATACATCAGCCCCTGCTAGATGGACCCTCATAATACATTAACCCTGCTAGACTGGCAACCTCAATAATACATACACATGCTAGACTGGCACCTCCATATTAAGAAAACCCCTGCTCGACCGGCACTACATATACAACCCCTGATAGACGGGACATCCATAATCATAGCCCCTGCTAGACTGGGCAACCTCCATAAACATGAACCCTGATAACTGGCACCTCAATTAATACTAAACCCTGCTAGATGGCACCTCCATAATACTAACCCTGCTAGAAGACACCTCCCTAAATACATAAACCTGCTAGACTGACACTTCCAAATACAAGCCCCCTGCTCGACTGACACCGCCATAATACTAGACCTGATAGGACTGGCACCTACCATAAGACATAAAACCTGCTAGACTGACACCTCAAAATACATCACCCCGGTAGACTGACACCCCATATAATAACCCCTGCTAGACTGGCAACCTCCACTAATACATGGCCATGTAGACTGACACCTAAAATTAATCATCCACCCCTGCTAGACTGGAACCCCATATACATAATAAACTGCTAGAATGGCACCCCCCCGCCACCATAATACATAACCCTGCTAGACTGGCACCTCAATACTACCTAACCCCTGCTAGACTGACCACCTCCATAAGACATAGGCTGCTAGACTGGCACTTCATTAAACATAATAAAACTGCTAGACCGCAACCTCCAATACACACCCTGCTAGTACCGGGCACCTCCATATACATAGGCCCTGCTAGATGACGCCCTCCCATTTATACAATAAAACCCTGCTATACTGGCACCTCCTAATTATAATAACTGCTGACCGGAACTCCATCCTACCATCCAACTGCTAGACCGGCACCTCCATCCATACATAGGCCCTGTAGACTGACACCTCCTAATTACATACCCCTGCTCGGACTGGCACTCCATAAGACCTAATAACGGCAGACTGGCACCTCCCATAATAAATAGCCCATCGATGCTCTAGATGGCACCTCCCATAATACATACCCATGCTAGATGGACCTCCATCCTCAAAATAATGCTAGACTGGAACTCCATAATGACCTAAACCCCTGCAGACCGCACCTCCTCATACACACCCTGCTAGAACCGCACCCCATAATAATAGGCCTGCTAGACTGACACCTCCATAATACATAAACCCCTGCTTAGAATTGGCACCTCCATAATACATAAACCCATTGCTAGACTGGCACCCCATAATACATAACCCTGCTAGACTGGCACTCCATAAATAAATTACCCTTGCTAGACTGGCACCTCCATAATACAAACCCCTGCTAGACTGGCACCTCAATAAATACAAACCCTGCTAGGACTGGTAACACTCCTAATACATAACCCCTGATAGATGGCACCTCATAAACAAAACATGCTAGAATGGCACCTCCATATACATAGCCCCTGCTAGATGGCCACCCATAATACATAATAAACTGCTAGACTGGCACCTCATAATACAAACCCATGCTAGACTGGCCACCTCCATACTACATAACCCGCTAGATGGACAACAATCTCAAATACATCGGCCCTGTAGATGGAACCTCATATCATAAAACCGCTTTTTTCTTTGACCTTTGCTTTCCCCCTACTTTCTGGTAGGACTGACACCTCCATAATACATAACCCGCTGACTGGCACCTCCATAATACATACCCTGGACTAGACCGGCAACCTCCATAATACATTAAACCACGCTAGACTGGACACCTCATAATACAATCGCCCCTGCTAGACTGGCACCTCCATAATACATCCAACTTGCTAAGACTGGCACCTCCATAAACATAGCTCCTGCTAGAAACTGGCACCTCCATAATACATAATTAAACTGCTAGCCCTGTGCACCTCCATTACAAAAACCTTGCTAGAACAGGCACCTCCATACTACATACCCCTGCTAGACTGGGCACCTCCATGTACTTACCTAACCCCTGCTAGGACTGGCACCTCCATTACTACCTAACAACTGCTAGATGGCACCTCCAAATAAACATAGGCCCTGCTGACTGGCACCTCCATAATACATAAATTAACGCTAGACTTGAACCTTCCATTAATACACACCCCTGCTAGGACTGCACCTCATAATACATAACCTGATGTAGACTGGCACTCCAATGACCTAACCCTGCTAGACTGGACCTCTAAATACATAGCCCCGGCTAGACTGGACACCTCTAATACATAGGCCCTGCTAGACTGGACACTCTATAACACATTAGCCCCTGGTAGACTGGCACCTCCATAATAACATAAAACCCCTGCTAGAATGGCACTCTAATATAAATAGCCCATGCTAGGACCCGGCAACTCATAATACATAAACCCTTGCTAGAATGGGCACCTCATAATACCATACACCCCTGCTAGACTGGCACTCTATAATACATAGCCCCTGCTAGACCGGCCAGCCCTCCATTAATACATAACCCCGCGAGAAATGCACCTCCATAGCACATAGCCCTGCTGACTGGCACCTCCATAATAATTGCCCCTGCTAACCGGCACTCCATAATACATAGCCCATGCGACAGGCTACCTCCATAATACCCGGATTAAACTGCTAGAATGGACTCATAATACATATAACTGCTAGACTGGCAACCTCCATAATAAATAACCCTGACTAGACTGGCACCTCCATAATACATAGCCTGGAAGACTGGCACACCTCAATAAGTACAAGACCCTGCTAGACTGGCACCTCCATAATACATAACCCCTGTTAGAATGGCACCTCCATATACATAACCCTGCTAGGACTGGCACCTCACTAATTACATAATAACTGTAGACCGGAAACCTCAAGTTAATAAAAACCCCTGATAGGAACTGGACTGCCCTGCCAAACCTCTACACTGCCCCTTCACTTACTAGCGCCCACTTCTGACCCGCAGACAAGTGTCGGACATCGGTTTACCCGTCAAACGTCCTGAGATCCATGAAAGTAGCAAACATAAAATACAAGCCGGCATGCATTTTCCGGTAATTTCCACTAAACACAGCGCAACAGACTCTGGGAGATGTAGTCCAATCGTCGATTACAATTCAGTACATTTTCCCGGGGTTCCTCCCCCACAAGTACTATTTAAAATCAGAAAGCACGATTACCAACGAAAACAAAAATAATGCCCGAAGCACTCGGAGAAATCTATAAGCACATAACTTGTACTCATCGGTCAGCGGTTTTCGGCGGTGGCCATGTTTCTGGAGACCGCGTGCATCGGTATTATGTCTAGTGGATTGTCTACACAGTTATGGCGTCACTGGAGATAAACCGAAGTGTAGGTGGGATCAGAGTGGTGCAAGTGAGTTGGGTGTGATTTCACGGAAATGGGACGGGCCAGTATTATTTAGGCGCGGTCAGTTTTATCTGAGGTAAACGAAGTGAATGTTCCCTCAGTATGTAACTGCAGATATTTTGGTCATCTAAAAAAGTGTCTGAACAGACACATTGGAAATACCGTGACTGGCTCTCAATGATATTTTACCACTCGAGATTTCACATGATTTTTAATATCACGTGAAAATTTTTTTTTTGTGATGGTTGAAATTTATAACGTTTTGGTGTTCTTAATCATGATAAAGAGTTCTGCATGAATTGTGTGTACTCTTATTTGCTGGGTGTCCATGATCGCGGATATTGGCAAATTTTATTAAAATAAACATATTTCTGGCAGGCGGACCAAAGATTGTCATATTTGTATGAAATTGTTGCAGGGACTGATAGGTGACTACGTTAGCGATGGCGCCCCCTTGGGTATTACCCTCTGTGTTATAAACACGGTCCCACAACAAGTAGAATGGGATAGTTAGTGGCGGGCTGACTGTGGGACGCACCCGAGACAATGGTGAGAAACCGAGGTCCCCTCAGAGGGACAGAATGGACCGGCGCTCCTCAGGGTGATGCACACACATGGCGTTTTGATCGTTTTTTGCCCATTTTTTAAGCAAAGAGAACACAGAGATGGCAAATAGCAAGGCCCTGTACCGGTGCCCGTGCTAATAGTTGACGAAGCCCGCGGGGCTATGTGCCGGAGGCGGTGACGTCCACCGCCTCTCAGCACGTTACTAATCGGCGCACGAACGGGCACGGGGCAATGGCGGCCGGTGCCCAAGTGCGCGTGCGACGAGTTATAAGTTAATATAATTATAAAAATGCGATAGGCGGGCTTGTTCCCCTAACACAAAATCTGTCTGGCACCAGTCACACTGAGCTGGTCGCAATGATTGTGTCTAAAACCTACCACTGTAAGTGGTAGGTTTCCTTTAAAAGGGTTCAAAACGCAATGTGGGCATCACCCTCATTCGATGAACCCATAAAGTGTGATAAGCGACATTGTGGTAGCCAAGCAGATTCCAGGTAGGGTTAAAGGGTATTAAACACTCGGGAGCGGAGCAGATCGTCCCCCTTGGGGGAGGCGTTTTTATTTCCAAGCACATCGCACAACTTTTTTCTAAAATCATTTGGATATTTAGGAAGTTGGAGACAAATCAAGTCTTTTCTTGTGGATCCATAATCCCTTTTCGGGAAGGACATATTCTTGCTGAAAGAGAAAAACATCCTAGTAAGGGTATTTGGCCTATGGAAAAGTATGTAGGTAGGGCGGGATGGTCGGACATTAAAAATCCATGTGAATGCAAACCTATAACATGAAAAACTGCTGGTTTACTTGCTCCCCATTTAAGCATGGGTACCATCTCGATCAATGCATGGATAATGGATACCTGCCTAGTGGAACATGCAAACACCCCACGGGGCCTTGTTTTGGGGGCGGAAGCAGCCGGGCCCAGAATACCGGCCCCGTTCCTCCTTCTACTCCCCGTCCCGCTCTTTTGTCTTGTCTCGATCCTCTCCCCGTCTTTCCTTCCACCCCTCCTCGCCTTCTCCTTCTTCTACCTATCCCCTCCTCCCACCCCAGGCCCGCCCCCTCCTCTATTTTCCCTCCGTTCCCCCGCTTTGTTCTCCCTCCCTCCTTCTTCGAGTATCACCATCCCCGTCTAACCTCCCTTTCTCCCCCTTCTCCGATGTCTTTCCTTCACTTCTTACAATACCACCATCACCACGTCTTCCATTTTCCCCCTATTCTCCTTCTTTCGTGCGCCCTTCTTCATTTACATCTCCTGTTCCTTCCATACGTTCCTCCTCCTCCCTCTCCCTGGTCCCCTTTATAGCCTCTCCCCCTTTCCTCCTCCTCACCCTTTATTTTCTGCTTCTTCCTTGGCCTTTCTCACTTTTCCCTTCATGACACAGCCCTGTCTTTTTCCCTTCTTTTCCCCTTTTCCACCCCACCCCCTCCCTTCGCCTACTCTCTTTCCCTCTGGGCCTCCTCGCCTCCCCCGTACCCCCACCTGCCACCGGGCCGGCTAGTGGGCCTATGCAAGTAGTGTCACGTGTTGGTACGGGGAGTGGAGCGGACTGTCCTCCAGCCGGCAGCTCTCAGCAGGTGCTGTGTGCAAGAAATATGGACGAAAGGGGTTATCCCTGGGGAAACCCCTGCGGGTATATAGAAATCCCGGGGTGATGGAGGATGGGGTGAGTCTGATGGTGAAGCAGCCTTGATCCAGGGATCCAAGGAGGCAAAATTGTGCATAAAGGAAGCAACTGCCGTAATCAGCAGCAAGGGTTCAGCCGCTGGAAAGCGGTAGGCTATATAACTGCGGTTCGGCAGGAAGGTGCTCTCAGCATGGTAGTAGCTGCAGGGCTTGGCTGGTAGATAAAACTGAGTCCAGACAGTGAACCTCTGCTCTTGGGCTTATTCTCCTGACTTGCCCAGGGTGTCAGGCAGCTGGCCTGAGACACCTTTGCTTCCTGGTAGTGTGACACTGGCTTCTGAGGCACAGACAGGTGCTGCACTCTGCTCACTTTGCTGTCTAAACTGACCATGTTCTCCCGTCCACCAGGGCTTTTCATACTCCCCTGGTCAGGTGACAGCACTCTCCAATCAGCTTCCAGCTGAATACTACAAAGGATACCACTGGTTAATAACATTTCACATGTTAATTCTTGCTTTACCACGCAGTGGTTTCCAGCTGCAATTACTAAGTTGTCCACTTTTGGTGATCTATTAGAGAGGTGATCAGTCTCCCTAACAGCTCCTAATATGGAAATGGCGCTATTTGCAACCACTTCCTACCCAATGCATTGGCAGGGTTGTTGCAAACATGATGGATGACATTAAATTGATTGCTGTGTTAAACCTCCATTCACATAGTTGTTTGAATTTAGCCTTAACATGGTGCAAACACCATAGGGGCCAGTGCTCACCTTTGGGGGATACTGAAGACCTTGCTCTGCTGGATGTGCTTATGAGCCCTGAAGAAGTGCATGCTGGGAGGGAAGATGATGGTTATCATGGTCTTACTTATCTCAGCCTCCTTTATTTTTATCAGGTTTCTATTGGCTTTTATTTCTTTACCCCAAGTGGCCTGATCTGGCCGATAACAGAGCAATAGATTATATTCACTTGTCATATTGGGTGACTATGCCCTGAGCGGACCGATTACAGGGAACAAAAGATTTTTTTGCTCACCTGAACTAAAGTCATCATATGCTCAGTTTGAAATGGCTGAAAACCAAAAATAGATGGTATTACCCTGTCCTACAATCATCTCTCCCAGTGGTGAAATGGCTGATAACACAGAGAAATAGGTTATATTAATATTGCACATCTCTGATACTTTACTAGAAAAGTCCAGAAGATAGTGGTAGCCCTGGAGTCAGAATGGGCGCTCTGACCCCTCTGTGACTACACCCCCCATACACAGCGAGCTGCCATGTCCTGTGTCCTGACACCTTTCTATCATAGCCAGCAGTGGTCAGGGGTCAGCATGGGTGCTCTGACCCCTCTGTGACTACACCCCCCATACACAGCGAGCTGCCATGTCCTGTGTGTCCTGACACCTTTCTATCATAGCCAGCAGTGGTCAGGGGTCAGCATGGGGGCTCTGACCCCTCTGTGACTACACCCCCCTTATATGTCCATTAATTTTTTATTACAGGTTTTCCGTATATGCGCAGTCTTTTGTTCGTTTATAGAATTATAAAATGCAGTTATCAAGAAAGATCAACATTTGTGAATTTTTGGGGGGATATTTTGCTGTGCTTTTAATAATCTTTCTGACATCCTCTGAAGAGATCTTGTGCTATTAGTAAGATGTGTGATTTTTTAATGTGACTGATCTGTGTCGTTCCTTTTCCGCAGGTGTAAAATGAAGCAGATAACAGGAGTCAGACGTACGACCACACTCAACTTTATTAAAATACATTTATAGAAACACTGTACAAAGATCAGCTTTACTCCTAGATGTCCATTCTTACACGCTAGTCCCCACACGCCACACATGGGATACTGTCCATATGGACCACGAGAAGAAGCCGGTTATAACCATCCGTGCTATCTAAAGGTAAGTTATGTGTTGGCTAAGAATGAAACCCAGGTCGAGCACCTTGGAGGCATCTATGATCACCACTTTACCACCAACATCTACCCAATGAGACTCTACCCAGAAATAACACGAGCATTGACCCTCATTCTAGTTGCTTCCTGGTGGCAAACAGACCAGGAGTTGTGTCCTTTCCTGTGTGTCTATAGATTGGCTTCACTCTTGGCCTCTGCTCCGTCTTGGCACTGCCACTTCTATTTTACTGGGGTCCCCAAAGACTGTTGATTGGTTAGCAGGGTGGATTTTGGCACCTTTTCCGAACAGGTGGGGCCAAAACAAGCTTTTTTTAAGGAGCCAACTAAGGGGGGCAACAGTGCCAGCATCGGGATGAATTGGGAGTCTTGACAGCAGGGCAGGAAGGAAGATGTTTACCTCCTCTGTGGTCAATTTTTGGTTTTGCTGTGGGGCCTTTCCCTATTGGTTTGGTGCTGGGATCAACAATTACTTAGTAAATTGTCTATATCTTGTATGTAGTCACCTCTTACACTCTCCACCATCTTGTCGCTGTTACTTCTCGATCACCATCTCTTATTAGCGCTCATCCTCATTCACACACTTTCACCCTCCTCTCGCCTTGTTCAGTATTGTGTACAGAGTTTTTGGGTTCTCTTCCTCCTTTTGTCATCATAAAATCTCACGTTGTGCAGCATTTCCCTTTACTGCTCCTTCTCCCAGGTCGTCTTGGCTAAATCTTTCACAAATTTATCCCACTTATTCTGCCAGATGTTCGTCAGTTTCTCCTTCTCTGCTGAAGTCAAAGAGCTGAACCTGCAATAGATTGTGATGGTGATCAGGGAGACCAGGGTGCGAGAGGGGATCACTATGAGAAGAGAAGGTCCTTAGACAAGTTTACCTTGGCTTTGTTTAGACATTGGGGCTTATTTACTAAGGGTCCCGTTGCCACATTTCCGTCTGGTTTTCCGACGTTTTCGGGGATCATGCCGCTTGGACAGGGATTTAGAAGGGGACTGTGTCGCACGCGATCAGATTTTGACGCTTTCATGCGACAGAAATCGGGGGACGGCAAGCCATGCACTTACATACACCAGGAAGAAGATGGTAAACTCCGGGACCTGAACGGGGAGCGACACATGCAGGATATCGGGCGCACGATGCAAGTGAATTGCGGCACAGTGCATTATGGTTGGACACACCCCGGATCAGGGAACGCGGAGCACCGGGTAAGTAAATGTGCCCCATTATGTTGTCAGTTCGCTGAGAGTTGTTTGTTTCGCTCACCTACCTGATTGAATTGACCACCAGCTGTTTCAGAGTCTTCAGATCGGCCTTCGATCCTCCAATTCCCATGAACACCTCATAGAAGTCATACGACAATCCTTTAGCGCCAAAAACAGAAGGGTCGTCCGAGCTGATGACCAGAGGATGACCATTGGCGAGTAGAGCAGCTGCTGGGTGGTTACGTAGGTCAGACTCTAAGAGAAGGACCTGCAGGGGAGAGACGAAGGTCAGAGGATGGTGCGGGGAGACATATAATCAAGATGGCGGCATTGCAGCTGACCTGATTGGAGACTGGACAAATCTCTAGAGGGACGTTCATCTTCAGTGACAGCTCCCGGGCCACGGGGTGTTTAATGAGAGCGAATCCATGACCAATGCGGGAAGTGTTCAGCAACAAGGCATCCAGCACATTCTCATCTACGTCCATCCCTTGCCAACCTGATGAAATAATGGCACACAGGGGCATCACAGAAAATAAGTGACTACACCCCCCATACACAGCGAGCTGCCATGTCCTGTGTGTCCAGACACCTTTCTATCATAGCCAGCAGTGGTCACGGGTCAGCATGTGCGCTCTGACCTCTCTGTGACTACACCCCCCATACACAGTGAGCTGCCATGTCCTGTTTGTCCTGACACCTTTCTATCATAGCCAGCAGTGGTCAGGGGTCAGCATGGGCGCTCTGACCCCTCTGTGACTACAC
>WNYA01003843.1:0-22149 GCA_019512145.1 Engystomops pustulosus
TGACATTAATTTCCCCAAAAAATTGTGCAACCAATCGATCCCGGATAAATTCTGACCAATTTTTCTACCTTTACAGTTTTAGTACATTAGTTAATACACAGGGGGGGATAAGATTATCTATGTAGGTTTCGCTCATCTAGGATCAGTGTTTTTGGGAAGTGCCTCTAAAATTGTTACAAAAAGATTTAATCTAATGCACATTTTTTTCCACTGATAAGCTAAAATATATTTTTAAAAAACCAACAAAAACTTTAATTATTCCAAAAATTTGTTGCGATAAAGAAGAATGTTTTTGATTTTTTTTACTATAATTAGTATTTTCACCTTGTGTCTTCAGCAGCTTCGTTCTGTTTCGGATGCTACCAGCTTATGGAGTCACCTTCAGTGTATAAGAAGACTATCCGAGGATTACAGGTTAACCTAATTCTGATACTGAGGGCTCAACCTTATGGGACACAAGTATTAGGGACCTTTGAGAAGGGTTTCAGATCCTTCCGCGTCGTCCTGGGATCTGCAGTCATCTTGATATTGGGGGTTTAGAAATGGTTCACAGTCTTTGATACGGGGAGAGGGCCCTGTGGGTTACTGTTTTTTCTCTTTGATTTTTTCCTTGACTTTTTGGGGTTCGTACTGGATCAAGCGTAGGATTTCTTTATTATTCATGATCCCCTGAATAAATTCCCCTTCCGTGAGTTTATCTGTGAATAGAAATTACAAAGGTCAATGGGTTTTGTATGTGGCCTTAGAGATCCAAATGGGCAATCATTTAGAAACGGTCAAAGTAGACGACCAACCAAGGGTACGTCTTCTAGACTAGAGGTGACCATAACACATGGAGGCAGGATAAAGGCCCTGACCCACGGTCCTCCACCACCTTGGGGTCTTACCGAAAATGTATTATTCTTTATCCCTGATGGCCAGGTGAAGAACCCATGGAGCAGAGTGGACCTTACTGGACATCTATTATCCACCATCTCTGATGGCCAGGTGAAGAACCCATGGAGCAGAGTGGAACGTACTGGACATCTATTATCCACCATCCCTGATGGCCAGGTGAAGAACCCATGGAGCAGAGTGGAACGTACTGGACATCTATTATCCATCATCTCTGATGGCCAGGTAATAACCCATGGAGCATATGGATCTCTGGACATCTATTATCCCATCTTCTGATGGCCGGTAAGAACCCATGAGCAGAGCAGGTGGTGTAACTACTGGACATTATTATCCACCATCTCTGAGTGGCCAGGTGAGAACCCATGGAAGCCCAGAGTGGAACGAGATGGATCATCTATTATCCACCATCTCTGATGGCCAGGGTGAAGAGACCCATGGAGCAGAGTGAACGTACTGGACATCTATTATCCCCATCCCTGATGGCCAGGTGAAGAAACTCCAGAGCAGAGCGTGGAACGACTGGACCTCTATTACAACATCTCGGATGGCCCAGGTGAAGGAACCCATAGTAGCAGAGATGAGACTCTGGGACATCTATTATCCATCATCGTTGATGCATGAAAGAACCCATAGAGCAGATTGAACACGTACTGGACATCTAGTTCCCCATCTATGGGCCGGTTGGAAGAACCCATGAGCAAGTGGAACGTACTGGACATCTATTACAGCCACCTCATCTGATGGCCGGTTGACGAACCCATGGAGGCATGAGTGTAACGTACTGGACATCTATTTCCCCATATCTCGATGGCACAGGTGAAGAACCCATGAGCAAGTGTAACGTACTGACATCTATTATCCAAACTCTGATGGCCAGTGAAGAACCCATGGGCAGAGTGAAACGTAATTGGAACACTATTAGCACCATCTCTCTGATGGCCAGGTGAAGAAACCATGAGCAGAGTGGAAACGTACTGGGACAATCTATTATTCCATCATCTCGATGGCCAGGTGAAGAAACCCATGGAGCGAGGGACGTACGGACAATCCGTACTGAACTGGACAGAGTGGGACGTACTGATTATTCCACCTCTTCTGATGGCCAGGTGAAGAAACCCATGGAGCAGCAGGATGGAACCCGGTACATGGAGCAGCTATTATGACCATCTCTGTGGCCAGTAGGAATAAACCACCATGGGAGCAAGTGGACCGTACTGGACAGCATTAATCCATCCACATCCCTGATGGCCAGGTGAAGTACCCATAGAGCAGAGGAGAAGTAGGCCAAGGACCATTATGAATGGAACCATCTCTTTTGATATCTAAACGACTGGTTTTCTCAGATACCTCCATAATCCTCATAGCCTGTGGTGGAAAAGATACTAACCCGGGTCCACCAATAAGCTTTGTCTTGGTCTGGAGACCTTCTGTGGCTACTGCTGCCATCCACTATCTAAAGTCATCTTCTAAGGGTAGGTTATTCTATGTACTTACCATTTCTTAGTAACATGCTCACCACTCTTAAAAGAGTGTGTAATAAATGTATATGGAGATGGTGGCCACCCTTCAGCTTGCCCGCGCCGCCTTCATAGGTGAATTCAACCCCGGATGGTGGTATTGGAGATGCACGGCGCTACTAATAGATCACTCCGGAAGAATGCTTTATTTTTCAATGAGTTTATGCGTTTCGGGTCCTTCTTCAAGTACAGTTGGGATGGAAATAGGTGACCAACACCGGCTTCTACCTGCATGAGGAGCATGTCCCCTGCCTAGCTTATTCCAGCTGGTCAGCCCTGTGAAACACAGTTGTAATCAGCATTGGAAGATAAAGCATTCTTCCTTTATCCGTGGAGTGATATATTAGGAGCGCCGCTCCGGCTGTTTTTATGGTTTTCAGCACATCTCCAATTAATCTATCATCAGACAACCCCTTTAAACTATGATGATCAGCCCCCTCTTTGCAGCCTGATCCATTCATGGTCCAATCACTAATTTCCGTTTGTAACCACATAACCTACACGCTCGTATCCCCGCCATCCCCCCCGAAAGCCTTCTTCACAATCCATTCTTAGATAACTCATATACTGTATGACGGCCCAGCATCCCCCAGACAGCCTGGTCCATTCATGGTCCATCCATACCTAATCTCTCGATAACCCTTATAACCTATGATGGCCCAGCATCTTCCAGACAGCCTGGTCCATTCATGGTCCACCCATACCTATCTATCATTAGATAACCCTTATAGTCTATGATGGCCCAGCATCCCCCAGACAGCCTGGTCCATTCATGGTCCATCCATACCTAATCTATCATTAGATAACCCTTATAGTCTATTATGGCCCAGCATCCCCCAGACAGTCTGGTCCATTCATGGTCCACCCATACCTAATCTATCATTAGATAACCCTTATAGTCTATGATGGCCCAGCATCTTCCAGACAGCCTGGTCCATTCATTCTCCATCCATACCTAATCTCTCGATAACCCTTATAGTCTATTATGGCCCAGCATCCCCCAGACAGCTGGTCCCATTCTGGTCCTCCAGCCTAATCTAATCATCATTGAGATAACCTTATAGATCTATTATGGCCCAGCTCACCCCAGACAAGGTTCTGGTCCATCATGTGCCCCCACCACCTAATCTATCATTAGATAACCCTTATAGTTCTGATGGCCCAGCATCTCCAGCGACAGAGATCCTTGGTCGCATATCATGGTCCATCCATACCTAATCTATCATTAGATAACCCTTATAGTCTATGATGGCCCAGCATCCCCCAGACAGCCTGGTCCATTCATGGTCCATCCATACCTACCTAATCTCTCGATTAACCCTTATAACTAACCTATAGGGCCAGCATCCCCACAGGACAAGAATAAAAGCGCTGGTCCATTCATGGTCCATCCATACCTAATCTATCATTAGATAACCCTTATAGTCTATGATGGCCCAGCATCTTCCAGACAGCCTGGTCCATTCATTCTCCATCCATACCTAATCTCTCGATAACCCTTATAACCTATGATGGCCCAGGATCTCCCAAACAGCTTGGTCCATTCATGGTCCATCCCTACCTAATCTCTCGAAAACCCTTATAACCTATGATGGCCCAGCATCCCCCAGACCGCCTGGTCCATAGGTGGTCTAATTAAAGTGGGAGAAGATGTTCTCTTGAAGATCTGACTATTTACCATCGTCTTTCTTGCCGAAGAAGTCCCATATTTTATTGGTTCTCCTCTCTGGGGTGTTTTCATCTTCTGGAAGATGTTTTTGGTCTTCAGCCGTTATCATCTTGAATATGGCCTGAAAAAAAAGCCATATTTTATTATATTCCTGATATAGAGAAATTTTTTTTACATTTTTCAAAAATCTATATCAACAAAGAAAACAAATATTAATACATTTATGGAAATTATTTAAAATATGTTTCTACATAGGAAGGGGGTGACATCTTTTCAATGAGGGGAAGAATTTCACACTAACAAATAAACTTCGATGGATTAGAGATTAGGA
The DNA here is from genome assembly GCA_019512145.1 of Engystomops pustulosus. Lineage (NCBI taxonomy): Eukaryota > Metazoa > Chordata > Amphibia > Anura > Leptodactylidae > Engystomops > Engystomops pustulosus. The sequence continues at coordinate 4,415 of WNYA01003843.1, forward strand.
GGGAGGAAATTATGTTAATTACAAAATGGCCGCCTTATCTAGATTTTTTTGTGTGTGTGTGGAAAAATTAGATTTGGAATTTATGCAAATTAAATTAACATTTTTGTAAATTGTTAAATAATAAATTAGAATAAAACACATTAAAAGATTTCTACAAATTCTAAATTCTCATATTTCATTTGATTAACAACTTTCACTTTTATCAATTTACACAGAACAATCCTTAATAAACTCCGGTGTATAAATGTATAATAGAACTTTCTATTTCAAGTACTATTTCTAGAACTTTCAAGGTGATTGAGAAGGACATCAATAGGTCATTGCAATATTTCTGACTCCTATTAATAATGACTTTTTAAAAAAAAAAAATTCACTTATTTTAATTAAAACGATTGACAAGAAGCCATAAAATTTCCTCTCGGAGCTTAAAAACAATTAGCAGACAATAAATCTGCCGTCCAATCATTTATTTATCAGCTAATTAGATGTTTACCGAGCGTCTACAAACCTCACAAGAAACTACATGGACTGTTGTGATTTTTAAGAAGAGAATTTTAAGATTTTTTTTAAAAAAAAAACACATTTAACAAAAAAAAATTGTTTACCACTATTGGAGATAACAATTTCTGAGTAGAACAGAAGATTCTAAAATGTTCATGTTCCAAACAAGAAGAAAACAGTGGAAAATATTTATTTTGATACAATTAAAAAAAAAGTCCCCAAAATTCACCAGATCTGGAAGAAAAGTCTTATAAAAAAATAATTATTTAAATGATCACTATTAACGAGCGGTGCATTTATATTTTCTGATTTATTCTAAAGGATTTCTTTGTTATTGTTGTATAGAGTATTTGATGCAAAAAATAATTCCCAAAATTTTACATTGAAGGAAGAAAAAACAAATGTGTGCTCCGGGCTGATGGAACCCGAAGGCCCTTCTTGTAGTTTAGATATAGAATGTTAATACTATGGTCCCCGGAGTGTAGATATATTTCCTCCAGACACTGGAGTCTACTGGACTACGTGGTCTTCAAATGTGTTTAAAAACTCTAAGCTACGACTGAAGTTCTAAGAAGAATTGACGAGAGATAAAGAAAGACCCTACCGTGATGATTTCGAGGACTTCTGGTTTACTGATGGTCCCATTTCCATCCACATCATATAAGGAGAAAGCCCACTCTAGTTTTTGGTTCGTCTTCCCAGATGAGGTCATATGAAGAGCAATCATGTATTCCTTAAAGTCCAATGTCCCATCGTTGTTGGAATCGAAGCTCCTGAAGACGTGGTGAGCATAGGCTTTTGGATCAGCATCTGGAAAGAATTTTGAGTAGATACTTTCGAATTGCTTCTTTGAGATCCTTCCACTCGGACACTCCTTTAAGAAGGACTGATACCAAGTGCACAGCTCCTCCTGAGTAAATTTGGTGTTCAACTGAAGTTCCTCCAGAATCTCTTTAGAAAGGGCACCACTTTTGCTATTGCCCATGGTGAAGGAATAATGTTCGATAACTTTGCTATTCCCTCACAATACTAAAACTCAAGGAGGTAATGAGCCGAATATTCTGTCTCCCTCTAAATCCAGATAAGGCTTGTTGGGATTACTGAGGTTTAAGCGTCATGCAGACGATGATGTTCACTTTGTGACATTGCGTGACTTCAGAACTTCGGTTGAGGCAATTGAGAAAGTGTGCCGACCACATGGCATAAGTCCTACCTAATAACCATCCCGTGACGTAAACATGGAGTGTAAAGGTTTATGTGGCCCAGGTTTGAAGACGTTAATCTGGAAGCTGGCTATAAGATAGTCTTCTCTTCTATTGGGCATTGGGTAGATCCCCTAAAGGAGGTCATTCAGTATTGGTCACAATTACAAAAACAAACAAAATTGTCGGAGAAGGTCTGTGACTGGTTATTGGGTTATTAGGTCATCTGTGTTGGACACCTGTCACCAAATCAATGAGTATATATTTTGAGATTATTTCTTACAAAGAATCCTGCCGATACCGATGCTCAGAATTATCAACAAAGACTCTACTAATGGCTACCAAAATTGTTGTCCTCGAAGGCTTCTGGAAGAGATGATCTCCATGGTCAGGATTCAGTTGTTTGCCCCGTTTAGGTTGCTGTAAACTACAACTGAGCATTTTACTACTAATCCATCAGTCTAAGAATAAATCTGTATGAAGACTAAATCCACTTACATGTCTATACCCTGACGGCCCTGCTTAATGCATAGCTCCAACGTGAACCTAATGAGTATTAGAAGAGGGACACAACATACTAGGCTTCATTTTTTCAAGAGTAGGGCTGTTCATACAAGAGTTTAAGTGGATCTTTTCTAAAAAATGTCCAAGGCCAGAAGGAAACAAAATACAAATTCATAGGCTTGGATTGGAAGAGCGTAGAGGCCAAAAATATCTACTTAGGTGGCCACAATATGGTAGTTCCTTCTCAATAGATTTGGCTTGGCATAATTTTAACATTATTTTGAGTGATAGACCTTATTCCTCTGACAAATAATGAGGCATTAAAAAAAAAGATCAATATATTGAAGGAACAGGAAATATATCAACAGCTTGGACATTTATGGTCATCAAATCATCCTGAATGTTCCACTTAGGTTCCATTCATATAACCTTCAGATGGTCTTCTCTCCAGTAGGTCTTGACAGAAGAAAACAGAATGAGCATTCAATAATACTGCCCCAGGGAATGATTCATTTTCCCTTGTGCTGAGATTCATTTGAGGAACAAAAATAAATAAAAAATTCTGATATCATCTAGAAGATCATCTTTCTTGGAGAACAATTAGGTTAATAAGAGATGGATGAGCTGGACTTGCCTTGATAGTAGGGTCTCGTGAGGTAGAATACGAATGGAGGAGTCATAGGGTCTTATGATTTGGAACCTAATTGGAGACAACCATAGACTTATGAGGTGGAAGAGCTGGAACTAAATTGTAGAAGACATTAGGGCATCAAGAGGGTATCGAAAGGTGGAGGAGCTGATCAAAGGTGATGCAATCAATATGGTCTCAACTGGTAGAACAAAAAGGTGGAGACAATAGGGTCTAATAAGTTGCAGGAGCTGGAACAAAATTGGAGATGACGATAGGATTTTAAGAAGTGGAGCAGCTGATCAAAACTGAAACAGAAGGCCCTCAAGGGATGGAGGACTTAGACCAATAGTGGAGAAGACAATAGGACATCAATAGATGCTGGAGATGGAACAAAGGATGAGGGGAGAATAGGGTTTCATGAGTTGGAGGAGCTGGAACTAAGTGGAGATAACAATAGAGCTTCAAAAAGTGGAGGAACTGTAACATAACTAGAAGATACTAAAGGGCATCAAGAGCTGCAGGAACCTGGAGACAATAGGGCTTCACGAGTTGGAGGATCTAGAAGAAAAGTAGAGACCTGAGGGCTTCAAGATGTGGATGATTTGAAAACAAAGTTCAGGAAATAATAGGCTTCAAGAGTTGGAGTAGTTGAAGCAAAAGTGATGGAGGCAGTAGGACCTCATGTGGTGGTGCAACAGGACAAAAATATACAATAGGGTAACAAAAGATCGAAGATCGAAGAGACACCCAAAATCATTAAACATACGATAAAAGCATCCTGAAAAAACCCAACTATTCTTTAGGAAAACTTACGATTGTCCTGTAGATGGATCTCCCCATTCAAACAGAAGCCAATATCCGGTGTTTTTTGGCCAGGAAAATATGAAAGGGTAAACTCAGCCCCCAAGAAGTGAAGAGAAGCCTGAGAAACAACGAGAAGCTTCCCGGAATAATGCGAGATAACATAAAATGGTGACAATCAATCTCGTTCTGTACCCAATCAAGGCCCCCTCCGCCCCGAGACGGGTGTCCTCCTCCAGAGACAAGTGACTTGCTTGATTGGCGCCTTCGTCGTCTCCATCAGGCGTCTTCCCGAGTGAGGAGGTGGGAGGTCTCCGTACCCTATCGGGGGCATGGCTATGGCAACTTCTCCGTATTGGATAATTGTGCTCTTCGAAAAAACAGAAGCCGCAACAATGTGATTAAATGAGAGAGACCGTCAGAAACGTTCCAACGGAGATTGGCACCACCAGACTAAAGCGCATGGAGGACCTGTGTGCATGAGTGCGATAGCTCCTCCTACAGGAAGTGCATAGCTTCCTACAGGAGAAGCGACAAGAGTACCAGCACAGGCGGCCATCTTGGAGGATAAGATCTGCGATTGTTTAGCCACTTGACAACAATTTTACAATCTTCTTACAATTCTGAGGCACATGTGGGAATACGTCTACAGGAAAGAGGTACCACAGGATATCGGGTACATTTCTCGTATGATTTTCTATTAATGCAGGTAAAGCTTTCGGTTTGCACAATACGGGTGGTGGAGCCCAGGCCTGCTGGATGACATTTGGTTCTCCTTGTGATGCCTTTCTCTGATAGGAGATTTCAACATTGGCACAGCATAGGAAAAGCAAGAAACGGGAGCTCGACCGATAGAGCCCGCACCTGGACAATCCGAAAATTAAATGCCTAATATAAAACGATCCATGTCTAGCAGAGGGCAGAGTAGTGGGAAGGAAAATGAGGAAAATATAGGAAAAATTACGGTTCTGGAAAGACGCTTAAGCTGAGCACAAGTTGTACGTGTGGGGTTTCATCATATAGCGAAAGAGCGAGGCTCCAGCGGCGTCTATACGAAGATCACCCGTATCATCAGACGCTTTTTGCCCTGTGCTCCCTCTTATTCATACCCTGAGGTCGTCTGACTTTCTGTACTGTGTATGAGGCACAAGCCCCCATGATAATAGCCCCCCATGATAATAGCCACCCCATGTATAATAGCCCAAATGACTGACCCAGTGATCACACCCAGGGATGCATCAACAAAGAGGAAACCTATCCTTATCTCACAACACCGAACCTGGAAGACGTAGTATCAGCTTACAATGCCTTCCAGTGCACTGAACTAAGCCCCTAGACTAGGGGGGTTATCTCACCATCTGCGCACTCAGGTCATGCCGAGCTGTCACATAACCCCATTCTGCAATTAGTGGAAAGTAATCATCTGTATCAAAAAGTTCAGCAATTATCCGTGATATCATCGGCCCGACACTTGTGATTTACCTGCGGGTGAGAAAAGGAGGGATTATTTCAGGGAACTCCAGACACAACAAAACAGCAGGCGGGCCTCCCCCGGGTCACAGGAAAAAACTATAGTAATAATTGCCCATATGTTACAGTAGCGAAAAACTACTATAATACTGACCCTATGTACAGGATACCATAATATGCACTATGTCAGATAACTCTAATACTGCCCCTATTCAGAATTACGACATGCACAGGACAGATAACACTATATACTCCCTGTCAGGAATATAACTACTGATAATGGCTTATGTACGATACTAATATAATACTCCTATGTGACAGGAATATTTAACTACTATTAATACATCACCTATGTGACTAGGAATTTAATAATACTATAATACTGCCACCCCTATGCTACAGGATATAAATAATAATACTGCCCCTACGTACGATATAACGTACTAAATACCTCCATACGTACTAATATATACTGCCCCCTAGTAACAGGGAGTAAGATACTACTATAATACTGCCCCATTGCTACAAGAACTACTACGTAGCCCCTATGTACAATATACTATATAATACTGCCCCTATGTACAGGATACGTAACTACTTAATACTGCCCACCTATGTACAGGGAATATACCTACTTATAATACTGCCCCCTAGTGCAAGATATCTACTCTGATAAACTGACCTCGTCAGATCAACCTCTACTCCCAGTACAGGAAGCTATAACTACTATAATACATGCCCTCCTATTGACAGGCATATCGACTATAATACATGCCCCATTGACAAGATATTAAACTACTATACTACTGCCACCCCTTGTACAGAGAACTAAACTCTATAATACTGCCCCCTATTGGTACAGGACTATAACTACTATAATATGCCCCTATGTACAGGAATACCATATAATACTGCCCCCTATGCTCCAAGAATATAACTACTATAATACTGCCCCCTCTGTACAGGAATATAATAACTACTACTAATTGCCCCTATGGTGACAGGAAAAAGAGCTACTAATACTGCCCATTACAGGATCTAACTATATAATACTGCCCCCTATGTAAAGGGATATACACTACTATATACCTGCCCCCTATGTACACGGACATATAACTCAGGCATAATCTGCCCCATATGTACAGGAAAATATCCCTCTTCTATCCTGCTCTCCTGTCCAGAGTATAAACCTCTATACAATGCCCCTTGTCAGAAACTACCCCCTCTAGAATTCTAACCCCCTAGTCACCCGACCTATAACTACTATCAACTGCCCCCTATCGTACAGAAATACCACTCTAAATACTGCCCCGCTATGTACAAGAATATACTATAGCTACTGCCCCTACTGTACCAAGAATATAACTACTTCAATATGCCCCTCTTACTGTAACCTCAGATACGATCATCTCAAATACCTGCCCCCTAATGAAACAGAATATAAGTCGACTACTATAATACTGCCCCCTAGTACAGGAATATAACTACTATAATACTGCCCCCAGTACAGGAACATAACTACATAATACGGCCCCCTAGACAGGAATATAACTAGCTATAATACTGGCCTCCATAGTTACGAATAAATCTTAATATCCCCTAGTAAAATACACTCTAATACTGCCCCCTATGATACCAGAAATATAAATACATAATACTGCCCCATAGTGTCAGAGATATAAGTACATAATAGTGCCCCTAGTACAGGATATAACTACGAATACTGCCCCCCCTTACTGTACAAGATATAACGACTATAATACTGTCCCCCTATGTACAGGTAGCTCTATACCCATTGGAATACGACTACATACTCAAGAATATAACTAATATGCCCCTATGTAAGAGAATAAACTACTAAATACTGCCCTTACAAGATTACTCGACTATAATACTAGCCCAATTACAGAATAAGTCACATCTATGCCATTACAGGAATATAGCTACTTAATACTGACCCCCTATGTACCGAGAATCATAACTACTATAATACTAGGCCCCCTATTACAAGAATATAACTACTACTAATAGCGCCCTATGTACAGAGAATAACTACTATAAACTGCCACCTATGTAAGTAATATACACTACATATAATACTGCCCCCTATGTACAGGAAGTATAACTACTATAATAGCCTACCCTAGTGTTACAAGAAAATATAACTACTACTTAAATACTGCCCCCTAGTACAGAATAGTATCTATAACTACTGCCCCCTATGTACCAAGAATATAAACTCTAGATATACTGCCCCCTAGTACAAGAATTTTTAAAATAGCTACATAATACATGCCCCACTATACAGGAATATACTACTTAATACTGCCCCCTATGTACAGGGAATATAACTACTAGTAATATGTCCCCTAATGTGACAAGGAAAATAACTACTATATACTGCCCACTATGTACGAGGAACACTATAATATGACGTACAGAATTTAACTATATACTGCCCCCCTATGTACAGAGGAAATATAAACTACCTATAATACTGCCCCTACTGCTCAAGGAATTATAATACTATAATTACTGACCCCTATGTACAAGCATATAAACTACTATAAACGACCCTATGTACAGGATTATCTAACTTCTATAATGCTGCCCCCTTAGTACAGGAATATAACTACTATAACACTGCCCCCTATGTACAAGAATATAACTATGAATACTGATCGCTCTGTACAGGAATAAACTAACTATAATTTACCCTGTCATATACACTGATACTGCCCCTAGTCAGATTAAACTAGAATACTGCCCTCTATGTACGGAATAAATACCTAATCCTCTACAAATACTGCCTCGCTTGACAGATAAACCTGATATCTACTATAACTCCTTTTAGCCCTTTATGTACATCTCTGGAGATTTACTATGAATCGCTTGATAATGGAAGCATTATCTGATCTACGCCCACCCTCTGTCGGTACGTACTACGAATGAGCTGACTTCCCTCAGCAGGACATATAGACATACGTATTAGAGTATATCGCCTATGAAGGAATTAATATTTACTGCATATGTAGGATTAGCTACTTAATCCCTTTACGAATTATATTACTGTCCTTACAATATAATCTTACTGCCCCTTGTCAATATTAAACTCATAATAGCCCCTGTACAGGGAAAATATTAAATCACCTATACAAAATTACTATAATATGCCCCATCGATATAAGAACATAGCTCCTTAGAGAAATAACTATCTGTACATACTGCCCCCATGTACAAGACTATAATTACTATAATTATGCCCCCTATGTAGCAGGAATTACTACAGTAATAATATGCCCCTATGTAAGATATAACACATAAGGCCCTATACGAATACTGCTACGTCGCCCCTATGTCCAGGAATTAACTACATAATAGTGCCCTATGTAAGGAATATAACTACTATAATACGCCCCCTTATGTACAGGAATGATAACTCTATAATACTGCCACTATGTACAGATCCACTAACTATATAGGCCCCTCCTATGTAAGATATTTAACATACTATACTACTGCCCCCTATGTACAGGATATATACACTATAATAATGCCCCCTAGTGTACAGAATATATAACTACTATAATACGGCCCTTGTACGAAGTAACACTTTACTGCCAGTACAATAAACATATAACCCTTGTACGAATATCGAATTATCCGTCCCTATGCCCCATATGTACAGGTAATATAACTACTATAATACTGTCACCCTATTTGTACCAAGGAATATAAACTATCTATAATACTGCCCCTATGTACAAGCATATAACTACTACTAATACTGCCCCTATGTACAGGAATATATACCTATAATACTATGCCCCTATGTACGAGGAATATAACTACTATATACTGCCCCCCTATGTACAGGAATATAACTACTATAATACGCCCCCTATATACGAATATAAAATACTATAATACTGCCCCTAGTGTACTAGAATATAACTACTAAATATGCCCCTATGTACAAGAATAAATACATAATACTGCCCCCTATGTACAGGAATATAAATACTATAATACTGCCCCCTATGTGACAGGAAATATAACTACTATAATACTGCCCCTATATACAGGAAGTATAACTACTATAATACTGCCCATATGTACAGGAAATATAACTACTATAATACGGCCGCCCCTATTGTATCAGGAAATAAACTTATAATACTGCCCCTATGTACAGGAATAATAATACGATAATACTGACCCCCTATGTACTAGTGTACAATATAACTACTATTAATACCGCCCCCTATGTACAAGAATATAACTACTATAATTAACGCCCCCTATTACAGAATACTATAAACTACTACACAATACTGCCCCCATGTACAGGAATAACTACTATAATACCGCCCCCTATGTACAGGAATATAACTACATAATACTGCCCCATTTGGTACAAATATAACAACATAATACTGCCCCCTATGTACAGGAATATAACTACTATATGCCCCTATGTAAAAATAAATATACATATGCCCCCTATGTACAGGAATATAACTACTATAATACTCCCCCTATGTACAGAATATAACTACTATAATAATGCCCCTTGTACAAGGAAAATAACTATATAATACGATCCCTATGTACAGGAATAACTATAATACATAATATAATACTATATGCCCCCTATGTACAGGAATATAACTATATAATACTGCCCCCCTATGTACAAGGACATTAACTACTATAATACTGCCCCCTATGTACAGGAATATATACTAATATAACTGCCTCCCTTATGTACTAAGGAAGTATAAATACTATAATACTGCCCCTATGCTACAGGAATATAGAACTACTAAATACTGCCCCACTATGTACAGGATTTAACTACTATAATACTGCCCCCTATGTACAGGAATATAACATACTAATACATGCCCCTGTACAAGAATATAAATACTAAATACTGCTCCCTATGGCAGGAATATAAACTACTATTAATACTGCCCACCTATGTAAAGAGTATAAACTACTTTTAATACTGCCCCCTATGTACAGGAATATAACTACTATAATACTGCCCCCTATGTACAGGAATAACTACTATAATACTGCCCCCCTATGTACAAGAATATAACTACTATAATATGCCCCCTATGACAAGAATATAACTACTATAATACTGCCCCTATGTACAGAGAATATAACTACTATAAATACTGGCCCCCTATGTACAGGAATTATAACTACTATTTAATATGCCCCCTATGTTACAGGGAAAGAAACTACTATAATATGCCCCCTATGTACAGAATATAACTACTATAATACTGCCCCTATGTACAGGAATATAAATACTATAATATGCCCCCTATGTACAGATTATACAAATAATAATACTGCCCCTATGTACAAGAATATAACACTATAATATGCCCCTGTACGAATATAACTACTTAATACTGCCCCCTATGTACAAGATATATAACTTTAATAATATCCCCTATGTACTAAGAATAATAACTATTAATACATGCCCCTAATGTACACCAGATAATATAATGTACTATAATACTGCCCCCCTATGTACAGGATATAACTACGAAAATAATGCCCCCCCTATGTACAGGAATATAACTACTATAATACTGCCCCTAGTACAGAATATAACTACTATAATACTGCCCCTATGTACAAGAATGATAACTACATAATACTGCACCTATGTAAGAATATAAACTACTATAATCTGCCCCTATGTAAGAAAAAGAACTTAATAATACCCCCTATGTACAGAATATAAACTATAATACTGGCCCCTATGTACAGAATAAACTACTATAATACTGCCCCCTATGTACAGTAATAACTACTATAATACTGCCACCTATGTACAAAGAATATAATACTATAATATGCCCCCTATGTACAGGAATATAACTACTATAATATGCCTAGTAAAGAATAAACTACTGAATACTGCCCCTATTACAGGAATTAACTATATATACTACCCCCTATGTACAGGGAATATAACTAATAAATACTGCCCCCTATGTACAGAATAATACATACTATAATACCGCCCCATATGTTTACAGAGATAAACTATTATAATACCCCCCCTATGTACAGGAATAACTACTATAATATCCGCCCCCTATGTACAGAAGCTATAACTACTATAATATTGCCCCTATGTAAAGAATAAACTTACTATAACTACCTGCCCCTATGTACATGGATATTAGGAACTACTATAATACTGCCCACTATGTACAAGGAATATAATATAACTACTTATACTGCCCCATTGACAGGAATATAACTTATATAATACCCCTATGTACGAGGATATAAACTACTATAATACTGCCCCTATGTACAAAACTATAACTTACATAATACCGCCCCCTATGTACAGGAATATAACTATATAATACTGCCCCATATGTCAAGAATATAATATAATATGCCCCCTATGTACAAGATATAACTACTAAATACTGCCCTATGTACAGAGATATATAACTATCTAGTTAATACTGCCCCCTAGTAAAGGAAATAAATACTATATACTGCCCCCTTCTGAAGGAATATAACTACTATAATACTCTGCCCCATGTACAAGAATATAACTACTATAATATGCCCCATGTACAGGAATATAACTACTATAATACTGCCCCTAGTACAGGAATATAACTACTATATACTGCCCCCTATGTACTCCGTGATATATAATACATATATTACTGCCCCCTAGTACAGGATATAACTACTATAATACTCGCCCCCTATGTACAGGAATATAACTACTCATAATTACTGCCCCCTATGTACAGGAGTAATAATAAGCCCTAGCTACTGAATACTACGCCCCTATGTACAGGAATATAACAACGTATAATACTGCCCCCTATGTACAAGAAATAACACTATTATGCACACTATATACAGGAATATAACTAATAATACTGCCCCCTATGTACAAGAATATAACTACTATAATACTGCCCCCTATGACTGGGATATAAACTACTATGAATATGCCCCCTTGTACAGGAAGTATAATACTCCTATATACTGCCCCTATGTACAGGAATATTAAACTACTATAATACTGCCCCCTATGTACAGGAATAACTACATTAATACTGGCCCCTATGTACAGGAATATAAAAACTACTTATACTGCTATCTACATACTGCCCCCTATGTACAGGAATATAAATTACTATAATACTGCCCCTAATGTACAGAAGATAAACTACTATAATACTGACCCTATGTTACAGGGATATACTATAATACGGTCCCGTATGTACAGGGATATAACTATATAATACTGCCCCCTATGTACAAGAATATAACACTATAATACTGCCCCTATGTACAGGAATATCTACTATAATACTGCCCCTTATGTACAGGAATATAACTACTATAATAATGCCCCCTATGTACAAGGAATATATACTACTATAATACTGCCCCCTATGTACAAGAATATAACTACTAAATACTGCCCCCTAGTACAGGATATAACTATAGTAATACTGCCCCTATGTACAGGAATATAACAACTACTATAATACTGCCCCTATGTACAAGAATATAACTACTATAATACTGCCCCTATGTACAGGAATATAACTACTAAATGACCTGCCACCCTATGTACAGGAATATAACTAATATATAATGCCCCTATGTACAGGGAATATAACTACTATATACTGGCCCTAAAGGTATAATCTACTATAGCCATGTACAGGAATATAAAATACTATAATATCTGCCCCTATGTACAGAATCATACTATTATAATATGCTCCTATGTCAAGACTATAACTATATATACTGCCCCTACGTACAGCGAATATAACTACTATAATATGCCCCCTATGTACAGGAACATATAAACTACTATATCTGCCTCTGTACAGGAATATAACTACTATAAGTACTGCCCCTTATAGTAAGGCACATGCATATAGCTACTATTAAGACTGCACACCCCTATTCAGAATATAAACTACTATAAGACTGCCCCCTATGTACAGGGATCTAAACTACTTGATATACTGCCCCCTATGTAAAGGAATACTAAACTCTAATCCTGCCCCCTATTGTACAAGGAAGATAACTACGTATAATACTGCCCCTATGTAACGGAATATAACTACTACTTAACTCGCCCCCTCTATGTACAGGACGTAATATAAACTATAATACTGCCCTATGTACACGAATATAAATGACTATATTAACTGCCCCTATGTACCAGGAAATATTACAGCTACTATAATATGCCCCCTATGACAAGAATATAACAACTATATACTACTGCCCCCTATGTAGATTCTTAACCCTAGTAGGGAATGATACCTACATAAATGACTGCCCCCTATGGTACAGGAATATAACTCTCTATAATAATGGACCACCCATGTCAAGAATATATAACTACATAGATACTACTCACTATGTACAGGGGAATCATCAACGTACTTACATATGCCCCCTATTGTACAGGAATAAACGATACATAATACTGCCCCTAGTGACAAGATATACCCTACTATACTACTGACCCATTGTACAGTGGAATATAACTACTATAATATGACCTTGCTACAAGAATATAAACTACATAATACTGCCCCATAGTACGGAAATATAAACACTTAAAGACTGCTCCTATGTACAGGAATATAACTTATATAATACTGCCCACTATGTACAGGAATATAATAACATAATACTCTCCTGTAATTAACTACTAGATAGCCCCTATGTAACAAGAATATACACTTAATATAATACTGTTGCCCGTGTTACAGGAATTAACTACGATATAATTGCCCCTATGTACAGAGATAAAAATACTATGATACTGCCCCTTTGTACAGGATATAACTACTTAATACTGCACCCCCTTGCTACAAGAATATAAACTACATAATATGCCCCATGTAGATAAAACTCAATACGCATGAATATAAGCTAAATATAATACTGCACGCTATGTACAGCAAGAATAACTACTCATAATACTGCCCCTATGTACAAGAATATAAGCTACATAATATCCATGCCCTCTATGTACAGAATTAACTACTATAATACTGCCCCCTATGTACAAGGAATAATACTATTATACGCCCGCTAGTAACAAGGGAATATATAAACTACTATATACTGCCCCCCTATGTACAGGAATAGTAAATACTATAATACTGCCCACCTATGTACGGAATATAACTACTAATACACTCTCCCCCTGTCAAGAATATGACTACTATATATGCCCATGTACAAATAATATATATACTGCCCTATGTTACAAGAATATAACTACTATATACTGCCCCTATGTAAAGAATATAACTACATAATACTGTCCCTATGTACAAGGGATTATAACTACTATAAATGCCCCCTTATGTACAGGATATAACATACTATAATTACTGCCCCCATATTTACAAGAATATAACTACTATAATACTGCCCCCTATGTACAGGGATATAACACTGATAATACTGCCCCTATGACAAGAATATAAACTACTATAATACTGGCCCCTAGTCGGATATACTATATGCACATAGGGATATAACTACATAATTACTCCTGCCCCCTGTACAGAAGATACTACTACTAATATGTCCGCCTTATTGTACGGAAGTATAATACTATAATACTGACCCCTACTGTACAAGAATTTATAACTACTATAATACTGCCCATAGTTACAGGTAATATACTACATAATACTGCCCACCTAGTTACAAGAATATAACTACATAATATGCCCCATATGTACGGAGGAATTATGACTACTATAATACTGCCTACAGAATAACTCTATATATCTAGTACAGGAATATAACTACTATTAATACTGTCCCCTATGTAACAGGAATATAACTAATATAATACTGCCCCCTATGTACAAGAATATAACTACTATAATACAGCCCCCATGTACAGGAATATATACTATATACGCCTCTATGTACAGGTAAATCTATAATAGCCCTATCAGAAGATAATACATATACTGCCCCTATGTACAGAAGATATAAACTACTATTATTATGCCCTGTACCAGATACTCTATTACTTGTACAGCATTGAATATAGACTACATAATAATGCCCCCTATGTACAAGAAGATAACTACGTAACTACTCCTCTATGTACAGCAATATAACTACTTAATCTATGCCCCTAGTACACAGAATATAACCTAAATCCTATTAGGAATATAAACAAATAATAACTGCCCGTATGTACGGAACTATAAACTATAAATACTGCCCCTATGTACAGGAATATAAACACTATAATATGCCCCTATAGTCTAAGGCAATATAACCTATTAATAATGCCTATGTACAAAAACTATCTTGGATGTACAGGATATATAAACTATATAATATGCCCCCTAATTACAGAGAATTAACTACAAATACTGTGCCCCCTATGTACAGGGATATTAACTACTATAAGACTGCCCCCCTATGTACGGAAAATAACTATATAATCTGCCCCCTTGTACAGGAATATAACTACTATAATACTGCCCCTATGTAAAGGAAATAACTACTATAACTTGCCCTATGTACAGGAATAAACTACTATAATACTGCTCCCCTAATGTACAGGACTATAACTACATAATATATGACATAAGAAACTAAACTCCCCTATGTACAGGAATATAACTACTATAATACTGCCTCCCTAGTGTACAAGAAATAACATACTATTAATACTGCCCCTATGTACAGGAACTATAACTACTAGTAATAACCCCCTATGTTACAAGGGAATATCACCTAACTATAATACTGCCCCTATGTACAAGAATAGTACTATATATATATGCCCCTATGTACAACGGGAACTAAACATATAATACTGCCCATGTACAGAAATATAACGCACTACTAATAATGCCCCACGATGTACAGAATAACTACATATAATACGTGCCCCCTATGTAACAAGAATATAACTACTATAATACTGCCCTCTGTACAAGAAAACTATAACTGTCCATGAGAAAACTATTAATACTGCCCCTATGTACAAGAAGTATAATACTATATACTGCCCCTATGTACACGAAATTAAATACTATAATACTGCCACTTGTACAAGAATATAACTACATAATACTGACCCCCATTACAAAGAATATAACACTATAATAACTGCTCCCATATGTACGGAATATAACTACTATAAATGCCCCCTGCCATAACCTACTAATATCTCTGTACAGGAATATAACTACTATAATACTGCCCTTATGTACATGAGAATATAATACTATAATCCTGCCCCTCATGGACAGGAATATACTATTACTGACCTATAAAGATATACTAAATACGCCATTAGGAATACTCCCCTATCATTAATAATATAGTACTCCTATGTACAGAATATAAACTACTATAATACTGCACCCCTAGTTCAAGAATATAGAACTTTTAACTAAATAGCCCCCCCTAGTACGGAATATAAATACTTAAATACTGCCCCCTATGACAGAGAGATTATAACTACTATAATACTGCACCCCTATGTACAGAAATAAACTACTATAATACTTGCCCCCTATGTACACGGAATATAACTATGATAATTACTGCCCCCTATGTACAGGAATATAACTACTATAATACGCCCCCTATGTCAGAGAAAATCAAATAGCCCTATACAAGTAATACTATAATACTGCCCCCTATGTACAAGAATATAAATACTATAATACTCCCCCTGACAGGAAATTTAACACTTAATTATGCCCCCTATTGTAAAGAATATACATATAATTAACTGCCCCCTTATGTAACAGGAATATAACTACTATAATCTACGCCCCTATGTACAGGAATTATAACTACTATTAATACTGCCCCCTAGTACGGAATATAAAACTACTATAATACTGTCCCCCTATGTACAGAATAAACTACATATAATACTGCCCCTATTGTACCGGGAACTATAACTACTTATAATCTGACCCCTATGTACAGGAAAGTAACTACTATAATACATGCCCCCTATGTACAAGAAATAACTACTATAATCTGCTCCCTAGTACAAGAATATAACTACTATAATACTGCCCCTATGTACAGGAAGATAACTACTATAATACTGCCCCTATGTTCGAACTAACTACAAATACTACCCCATATACTAATGAATACTAATGCCCCCTTGTACAAGAATATAAACTACTATAATACTAACCCCTAGGTACAGGAATAACTACTTAATACTCGCCCCTATGTACAGGAATATAACTATATTAAACTGCCCCTATGTACAGGATTATAACTACTAATCATACGGCCCCTAGTTACAGCATATAACTACTATAATAATGCCCTATCGTAAGGAAATATAAACTACGTATAATACTGCCCTATGTACAGAATATAACGACTAATCCTGCCCCCTAGTACAGGAGAATATAAACTACTATAATTATGCCCCCTATGTACAGGGGATATAACTACTATAATTACATGCCCTATGTACCAAGATAAAATAATATAAACTGCCCGCATGTACAAGGATTATAACTACTTATAATATACCCCCCTATGTACAGGCTATATAC
>WNYA01003844.1:0-22145 GCA_019512145.1 Engystomops pustulosus
GACTGTGGAACGTAATGTGGTGACTGCCTGTATGACATAATCACCCACAGATTACATATCCACTTACTCTCCATAAAGCAGAATGTTTTATCCCTTCCGGAGGAAATCTGATATCAGAGAATATTAGAAAGTGTTAAATCTAGTAGAGATTTACATATGAAGGACAAGGACTTTGCAGATTGGCCAACTATATTCTTCTTAGAAGTACCGAAGGAACTTGTTAACGAGGATTTTCCTTTACATTGTATCATACGCTGCTTAAAAGAACACACAAGAAGCAGTTTATGCCAAAGGAGGTACAGTTGATGGTTATAAACTTCGGCTCTTATGGTTCCTAGACCCTAAATGGTTATTGTCCATGATCACTATAAGAACGTCCATTAGGAATCCTAACAGCACCTTTTTTGACTTCAGGGGTCTTACCACTAGACTGTCTAGTGAGGATTACAGCCTGTCCCATTCTCCCAGACACAAAGTTGTAGTGGTCTTAACAGGAACTAAGCCCAGGTACAGCTGCTATGGGGCCATCATCAAACATAGGAGGGAAATGGCTGACCTTAAGACATAGATTCTAAAAGTGGTTTATTCTATATATTTTATACCTTCCTATAAGAAAGGACTTTTGCCAGGATGGCAGATAGCTTCCGATGATATAAATGCAGTACAGAGGAATGAATGGAAACATCAGAGCCCTCACCCTTATTGTTCCAGATGACTGCTTAGAGTCTGCAAAATATTACTCCATCTACAGGACCTGAAAAGCATCACTGAATATGATGACATACAAAGACCTTCATCCTCACTGGCAGGATTAACCAGGTAACCGGCTCTGAGGTTGGGGATCGACTCCTAGCCAGGCTCAGTGAGCTAATGGAATGCTCGTTGCTGCTGTTAGCGCTACATGTCTGCCACTGTTGTCAGCCGATGAGCCGTTATTGGTTGCGGTGTTCGTGGTGGGTGAAGTGTTAGGTGGCTAGTCAATACTAAACTGCCCTACACTTTGTGAATGGTGCTGTGACAAGACCATCTACTTGTATAGCGTTGTTAGTCATTGTCCCTCTGCAAGAACACAATCCCTAACGTTTTGTGAGTAGTGTATGTATAGGAGGATAGAAAAGTTGAGCACTGCCACATCCCAGGTATTACAGAGCTGTAATACTTTGTTGGGAATCTGTTCCTTCCGGAATAGATATCCTGGTTTTGCTTTAATCCCACATAATTTTGTTAGGCTTCCTTAAAGTCATGCTTAATAGTAAGGGGGCTGCCTAAAAGGAAACCAATAGAGGCATGGTATTCCTTGTCCCATTTAGGAAACCTTATTTGCATATTACTTTGACATATGTGACACTGATTTAATGTCCAACACGGACTATGAGATGAATGTTAGATGTGTGCACATACACAAGTGAACCAGCCGAGGAATCAGTCACCGGGAACTGTTATAATATTTATTTATTCTCCAGCTTCATACAAACTGGATGTAGAAGCATAAACATAGTACATTTCTACCATTTTCAACAAAAATATAACCAATATGTACAATTATTGTATTAAAAATACAAAAGAGATACAGACTATACCAATGTCTTTCTAAAAGACATACAGGTACAAGTAGTATCAAAAGCATGATGAAATCACCAGTTAGTTGTACATTCTGCACTTGACATCACAGAGCGAGGTTAGCAGTCCTATAATCTACCGTTATATGATGCTTCAACGTTTGTGCAATGTGAGATAGATCTGGTCTTCTGCCTGCCTGTGTGCAGCAGGTCCATCACCTACATAAAAAAAAGCTGGCAAATAAATGCATATTACATGGAAAATTACATAGGCATAACTAACAATGTGATATAGAGGGAAGGTAGACAAAAGCCATGATAACAGGATAGAGAATCATTAAATAAAGCACTGTCGTCATTGGAAACAGTGAAAAAAACACTGTCAATTCATTCCTTGTTTTCTTTAAAGTTGTATACACACACATATATATATATATATATATGTTTAACTACTGATCAATATGATCAGTTTAGATCAAAATGGAAAAAAAAAATCGTAATAATCCAAGATCATAAGTTCCTCACACAGGAGTATTACTCGGATTGGCAGCCTTCAGATATCCGGAGTCTGTGCAAAGGGATGGCGATTCAGTCATGAGCGTGTACAATAGCAGCTGTGAGCAGGTGAATGCTACACATGAGCCTTCCTACAGTCCGCACTTCATATTCATATACATGAAAGTGCTGCCTCGCTAGGGATAGCAGAATGACAATGGCTGTGGATTTTTTTTTTTGTAGATGAAGGATGAAAAAAAAAAAAAAAAAAAAAAAAGCTACCGATTTACTCAGTATTAACAACTAGTAGCATTAATTGAATGTCCCAAGCTGCCGTCACTTTTATATAATCCAGTTCTTATTTCCACTTAAAAATCTCTATATAAACATAAAAAAATAAGTCATAACTTAGGTGTGAAATAACACTGTAAATATCCTGATGTAACAAGTCAGATCTCCAAACTCAATGCGTGCACCTCCACTCAGAGGCCGATTCACGCCGGGGGTCATATTGTAACAGTATTGTAAACAGAACAAAACCAACTAGAAAAAAAAAAGAAAACTGTGTGTAAAGAAACTATTGAAATGCAATCTCAGCTAAAGTTAAAAATGGCTGATATAAGCACATGGGCTAGCTTGCCATACAAAGCGTAGACAAAGCTAGATACAGGACTAAAAGTTAAAACCGAGAGTTAAAAAAAAAAAAAAAAAAAAAAAACAACACCATCCAGGCATGAAGAAGTGCAATAGAAGTCATTGCTGATGTGGTGACTGACAAGTTTGGAATGATACTGTGCAAGATTCAGCCAGCTACCATCAGATCGCAGCTTCCTGCACAGTCTGTCTCAGAGAGGACGAAAAGTGCCACGGTGATGTCTTCACAGTATTTCACATGCCAGGGAGTAGGACAGAAGGATATTGATGCCCAGTGCTGCTTATAAGGCAGAGGGGGAGGAAACAGGTCCACCGCCTCCGGTCTTAGCGGGCATCCTCTTGTGCTCTCCTTTACAGGTGGCTGATCCTAGAACCAGACAAGGTCTGAACCTCATACAGCAGACACTTGCTCATCATCTGCAGGAGGAAAAGAAATGCATATGATGAGACACATTTACAGAACAACTCTCAGAGTGCATCTACTGTCGATAATATGGGAATACTTGTCAATGACGACTCAGGACATACACTCCCCCCCCCCCACCTTGGAAGGTTGTAGGTTTGGGTTATTAAGCTTCTTTGGAGCTGGGATTTAAAAAAAAAAAAACTCCACAGCAGTAAAGGATTATGTTTCTTAGAGGACATTTACCACCAGATTAGTGGTGTTTTATATAGGCTGCTCATTACTGGCAGAGCGACAAGAGGAGGCGGCTTACAGTGGGAGGCGTGCATAAATTAAAGTCCTTGGAAGACGAGAAGGACTTTTACAAAAAGTTATTTCAGTCCCCTAGACGTAACGAGCAGCCTATTTAGGGCACTCTACCACCAGTAATCTGGTGGTAGATAAACAAAAAATCCATTTCAAGGACAACATTATGGAAAAATATTAATAATAAAAGTGAACGTTCCTTGTTTAAGAAGGCAGATTATTGGTCACCTGCACCAACATTTAACCCCTTACTTAGTGCAATACTTGTGGGCCCGTTTCATGCATCCCTAACAGCGATGTGATGTAACAGCATGTCATGTGTTTAATACATTTTACAGCTCTTGAAACTGAAGTTATGAATATCTGAAGTTACAAAGCCTTACTTAACTCCTAAAGAGTAGCTAGTCCTTTGAGCAGGTGATAATAGTAAACTCTGCAAAATACTTTACCAAGTATACTATAATATACTATGTACTAATGTAAGCAAAGCAGCTTCTTTATGAAGAGATTAGACTCTCCAGGGGCTGCCTGTAAAGAGTTCAGTTATTAGGAGCTCTATCAGATTAGTATCTGTGGAGATGCCCATGTAGTACAGAGAGACAGAGCCAATTTACATTAATTGCTAAAATAAGGAAGAAAGGGAGGGGAAAAAGACACAGAACCCCTCTCTTTAATAAAGGATAGTACAAAGTTTACTATCTGCACTTTTCATTTATGAAATGTTGCAGGACGTTTAGTTATACTTTAGTGCTTTAGGGTGGTCTCACCTACAGTTTCCATTTTCTTGGAGCAAAGATGTTGTATATATCCACAATGGTCAGTTCCAGTGGGTCATGTCGAAATATAAGCCATATCAAAGACTACTGGAGCTTGGCCAATATATTACAGAATTATAGCTAGGTTCTTCTCTTAAAGTTAACTTCTTAAAAGGTCCCAGCATGTGCAGCATTCAGTAATTACTCTCACTATAGGCTTTTAAAACCTTACATCAACATATGAAACTCCACCTAATCTGGGCATGTGACAGAGCGGCTTCTGACGTCAGGGTGCGAGTCATGTGGTCCTCACACTAAATCACATCCTATGAAACAGCTTCCTGCCATGTGACTAGTTAAGGTAAAGTTGCTTATGTTAATATAAGGTTGTGAAAGATTTCAACTGGATATTTAAGTAGCAGAAATCTCAGTAAGGATTACCATATCTCATTACTTGACGCTGCATCTACACAGAGGAACCAGTTTAGGGCAGAAAAAACACCTGACAGTTTCTCCTATAGAGACCCTTACATCACTTACCGTCATCTTTTGCAGCTACCCCTTGCGTCTGATATATAGCAAGCCTCGGGTCCGTCTCATTTGGTTTATGCCACTGTGGCTTGTTAACCGTCTTGCTACAAGGCGTATTATGAGAAGGTGGAGATGTGGCAGGCGCTCCTTCGCTGTCACTTCTTCGGGCCATCATCCTGGAGCGCTGTAGTGCTACGTTATAATCTGGAGGTTTCCTAGATAACTGTGGGTGTCCGTCCGTAAACTCTGCTATGGGAATTCCTACATATCCTGGCGGAGTTGGAGGCGGCTCTCTGTATCGTCCATCCTTCCGTGCTGTGGTAACACAATACACTACCATAAGAGACAATTATTGTCACAACAGAAACGAAACAAAGAAAATAAAACAAAACTAAGTCTCAAGTCTAAAAACGTCTAATGCTTTTCAGTAATGTCTAACTACACAGCCGTGTCGGTAGGCTCTAAGGCCCACTTCTTTGAGGGAAATCTATTACCATAACTGTAATTACAAGTACAGGGAGTCTTAGGTGCAAAAGTCTGCAAAGCAACCCTGCCTCCCACAAGTGTAGAACTAAAGCTTTTTCTATTCTACGAATAGTGCCTAGAATCTAGAAAAAAATTATACAAGAAAAAGCAAAAAAGTGATATAAAACTTTCTTACCGATCAGGCCTTTTGATGAAGATGCGGTTACTGCTATGTGGGTGGGCACAGGCGGAGCCTTTGTGTCCTCTGACGTATGGGAGGTCAGGCTACTGGTTTCTGCTTCTAGAGAAACATCTTTTCCACCTCTTCTCTTAATGGTGCCAGTGTCTCCCTCAGAGTCCTCTCCCCAGTAGCCAGTGGATGATGCCCAGCTTGCTCTGGACTGTGCTTGATCTAAAGACTCTCTTCCCTGATTGTGTCTGCCATACTTTGTGCTATGATCAGGAAAAATGCCCTGGTCTAGATGAGTCCCTGGTGGCCAATATCCTGCTCCATCTGATGTGCCATCATAATGTACATGACCAAATGGAATAGTGTCCCAGCTCCTCTGATGTGGTATAGTCTGTATGTTATCATGAGAACCGCTAGAACAAGAGGTCCAACTACCACGTCCACTGTCCGCAGCATCCAGTGATGCCCTGTCACCTTGGTCCTGGGAAAGCTCCTCCATGCTGGGGGACGACAGAACTGTTGCCGCAGCGTATAAGCCTCTATTCTCTGCCAGATGTGCGTAAGGGCTAGAAAAGAGGGGGAAAAAAAACATTCAATGATGATGTAATTTTCACCATTCCCCAACCGCCACACACCACGCAGATGTAGTATTTCCATTTTCATGTTGTCCCCTGGTCCAAGGTAGCCACTCACTGAGTAAGGCGGTCTTATGTACCCCTTAGAAACTCTGGTTGGTGGAGAATGTGTGTTGGGGCTCACTTGAGGGTACATTCACACGACGTATGTTCGCCCAGACTAACATACAGCCGCACGCTGGAGAGCCCTACTCACTCCTCCTCTTTCCGTAGAGAAGCAATTGGCCGCACCGTAACACAGTGAAATATAGGACATATCCTACATTTTGTTGTGCATGGTCAAAATGCGGTGTGACAATGGCGCTTATTTACGGGGCGGATGCGCTTTCATCGGATATTCTGACTTATTCAGGGATTGCGCGGCTATGATAGGTATTTAGCAGGGGATTGTGTCGCACGTGATCAAATTTTGGCACAGCTGTGCTGGCTTTTATGCAACAGAAAATCGGGGGGCGGACCGTCAGACAATCCGACTGATTCGGACTGACCGCGGGATTTAACATTCAAATTGTGTCACAATCCAATGCACTTACATGCACCAGGAAGAAGAAGGTGAATTCCAGCGGACCTGAGCGGGGAAGCGACACATGCAGGATATCTGGTGCACGATCTCAGTGAATTAGTGATTTCCTCTGGACGTGTAAGTAAATGAGTTCCCGAATGTGTGCTTACTGCACTGTGACCGGGCACTGTGGACATCACACGTAAAAGAACCAGATACTTACCCTATGCAGGGGTCTACTTCCATCATGGGTCTTCTGTCAGGTCGTCCCACTCCTAGATTGGTCTCCACAATGCTCACCGAGTGCCTCTGTCGTCGATCATCATGCAGATGCATGCCGTCAAATGAGGAATTGCTGACAATGCTGGACCGGGAAGAGATCTCACTGTGACCAGAGTCTGAGAAGTTATCCACAGTGCCACTGGCTGCCAAAGTGTAACCTGCAATGTAAATCAGGAAAACAAGTTAATGGAGGGTGAAAATTTCAGCGCCCACTACAACACTAATTTCTACTTTCTACTATTCCAATTTACATAAAGCATTGGAAAGAAAAATTGGTCTGGTCATATAGTCTCATGAATGGTTAATAAACTTGCTAGCTAAGAGTTGCAGATGTAGAAAGATGGGATTACTGATTCTCCTCTGTGTCAGGCACAACAATTACAGAGCTACACACGAGGGTGACTGTTTTTCGGAAGAGCGGGCCATAGTACCTTTTCTAGGAGAGCTCTGTGGAGAGGTGGGTGGAGAAGAGAGCTGCGATGAAGCATTCGACAATGTGTCATCTGCCCCTTTCTTGTGCCGTTCTAAGCTTCCTTCTTCTGATAACGAAAGAATTTTCTTTAACGCTTGTGGTGAGTTGATGCCTTTTAGAAAGGATATACATCAGAATGAAAGAACCTTGTCTAATTGTATAAGGGTGGGGGGAAGGAGTCTGACTCATTGTAACTTGATAGTTACAACATGACTTAAAGAAGCTACATGTCTATAGAGCAAATAGAAGGAAACTAAGCTTTAGGGTATGTTCACACAATGGTAATCCGCTGGATCCTGCTTTCAAGCTTCTTTTTTCTGCAAACGATTTTGCCACAGATTTTCCGAATGAAAAATCTGCTGGAAACCATCATGCGAGGGAACTTCATTCACTTGGAACGAATACTAAGTTAGGACATTTTAAACTTTAGGATACAAAGGTGCTAGTGTCAAGAATCTTTCCTGGCTACTGTGGTGAACAAGCTCCTAAATCTACTCCTCACCTTTAATGGGAGTCTGCCTCCTCCACAAGTGTTATTATCTACTGTCAGCATGTTCAAGAGGAATGCACTTGCCATACACTTATATTATGTATGCCCATGATACCATCTACAAGATACCCAATATAATCTGTATGCTAATGAGACCGTTGGTGCGTCAGGAAGTGGCCGGAGCATCCAGAGAACTGCTATTCCTGCCTAAATCACTTCCCTCTTATTCCAGTGTGGCTCAGTGCTTCTAACATGACAAATCTCCTGCTTATCTGATAGAGGGTAATGGTCTAGGCAGGAATAGCTACACTATGGGGTGCTGAGGTCACGTCCCGGGTGCACCAACTGCCTCATTAGCATACAGAGTAAAAAGGGAACTTCACATAATGGACAGAAATAAAAGTAATATTTACTACAGCATTTCTATAAAACATGCTGCCAACAAATGATGAAAAATGATGGGGGGGGGGGGGGGGGGGTAAAATCCCTTTAAAACACAACACACTAAACTGATCATCATCTTGGAACAAGAGACAAACGTCAGTGGCATTATAAGATGAAAAAGTGGAGAAATTTTAATATACAGATAAGACCATAAAAAATAAAATACTCACCACCACCGATCCTCTACCTTTTCCTGTGTTCCCAACTCAGTTCTGCCTGCTAGTACATCTCCACATACAGGAAATGATACTCAGACAATAGGTGGACATTTCCTATGTGTGTAATGGGACCAAGAAGGAGAGGGCAATGGTGACCTGCGCTTGGGATGGTTGTAGCTGGGAGTCAATAAGGCAAGTTTATATTTAACCCTCTCTGAAATGTACAGAAGTTGCAGTCATTATTAGGACCGTCAACACGCTAAATTAATTGTGCAGCATAGAAGTACTTGCTTAATATATGCAAGTACTTGGGTATGTAATGGCAGTGGTGCCTACATAGGACATGCCGGTGATAAAGGGAAAAAAACAAACAAAGCCAAAAAAATGCAAACTGCAAGCCTTGTATCCTCATCTATGTACCATTGTAGCACATGAGCTATGGTCATTGTATTTAATAAACATCTGCACCTACTGCCCATATTATAAACTCCACAAAATATGGTATCAAATGGTAACAAAATGGTAACAAATCCAGGAGAATTAAGTTCACTAACCGAAGGGAGGAAGATCCTTGACTGGCACCTTCTTTCTAGAAGGGTAGAGAGA
This sequence comes from Engystomops pustulosus, assembly GCA_019512145.1. NCBI lineage: Eukaryota > Metazoa > Chordata > Amphibia > Anura > Leptodactylidae > Engystomops > Engystomops pustulosus. The sequence continues at coordinate 8,948 of WNYA01003844.1, forward strand.
TACAGCGGGCACCTGCAATGCCTGATTGGTCTTTAATGTCTGCTGCTTCTGCTGTGTTGCTGCCCGTGGTGCCACTGGTGATGTATCTGCTTTTCCTGATCTCTTCTCACAAGGTGTTTTTGGCACTTAAAAAAAAAAGTTATAAAATGAATGTACGTGATAACATCTATACCGATGTATAGGTAGAATCAGAACATGTATACAATTGGAGGCATTTTACGGTGTACAAGCCATGAAAAAGTTGATACTCCTAGCTGTGTGCCCCTCTACACCATCTCCATGACAATAGGACTGGGACGGCCAAGCCTGGTGTTTTAGCTGGTAGAGGCCAGAGTAAAATTCTCCGCCAGGGAAGACTTTGCATACAATTCACTTGTGAGCCTGATACACAGAGAGCGCATCGTGGGCCAGAGAAGGGAGTATCAGGACTGGAGGTGGGCATGTCCAGTCGTGGTAAATAACCCTGAATGAGTGCAGTTTGCATGAAGCCTTCATGCCAAAAGGGAAGCAGTAATACTATACGTAACATGTTTCTTACATGTATTTGTTGCTGGCTCACACTGCACTGATAACGTCTGTAGATTTTCTTCATCCATTTCAAGATCCAGATCGGACAAGTACTGTTTTACTTTGCGAGCCATCTGTGCATCTTCGTACAGTTTCTTGGCATTTAGAAAAGAGCTGCGCCGCACTCGCTTTTTGTGACCGCCCGTCTGCGCCACATCAAGGACAGCTGCATTGGTGCTACCTTGACTGAGTGACCTGGAAACAAAAGACCATTACCAATGAAACAACTCATTCTCTATAGCATATTATGTAAAATAATGTAGTCATGCAAGGGTCACATGAGGGGAATTTACGCTGAACATGCCTCATTCCAGTAAGTTAAGCTACTACAAAAACAACTAAAGATCTTAAGGAAAAACAAAAAGTACCTAACAAAGCAAAAGGTTTTTAAAGCACTATCCACAAGCCATCACTACAGTAGAAGGATGAAGCAAAAGTAAGCTAATCCCAACCAATCTGACTCTGGATAATGCTGCAGTTGCTTACCGCAAATAGGAGGAACTTAATAGGAATAAAAATATATATATCTACAAATACTCATGCAGCAAAAACTGGCTGATTTAACTGCAGTTACTGGAGGCGGCAGCTAAATGATAAGGATTAAAGTGTTAACTACGAATGTTTTATGGTCAGTATAGTAGCTGGTTAGTGTATGAGGCGGTCCACATCGATGACCATGCAGCACGGACCTTTAATGGTTATTGAGAAGGATGAAGCAGTCTTGTCACTTTGCGTTACCCTCTGCATAATATTTCACTTACCAAGCCCATGGAACATTTGTAACCAATGCTTAAGAGTGGGTAGGCTCAGAATGTGTAAACTAGATCTATGGCAATTCAGCAAGTGATCAGATATACACTATCTGACAACAAGATATCCGACTGTTTTAAGTGAGTTGTTAGCTCCTAAAATCTCCTAATATTACAGTGGTGTCACTTTTTACAGGAACCGCTATAACGAATGACATCCTGTTTCCTTTGAGGGACTGATTTCACAAAATCAGTAAAATATCAGTCTGCTGGCAAGAGGGTTAAAAGGTAACAAAAAGCGAAAAGCAAAAGAGAGGAAATAATGCGAATGGGTAGAATGGAAATAATGTGGCAGTGGGCAACGTGGTCACCAATAAACTCACCCCAAACTTCTCCACTTCTTCTTCCTGCAAGTGAGAGCCATGGAGGGAGAAGCAAGTGTATAGAAAGAAACAGGGAGAAAGAAAGATCACAAGCTCAGAAAGAAGGGCCAAGACCACGAGACACATGGGAAGCCAACAGACACTTCTGAATGGCACACATGGGGGCGTTATCAGTGGGGGATATTACCCTGACATACCAATATGGAGAACCTAGTCAGACCCAGCAAACATTAATGACATAGAGATATAGAACTGTTTTTTTTAATTTGAAACAGGTTGAAGAATGCCAATTTGTATGATGAGGTAAAGTTTCATAGTAAACCAAAATATTCTACATTTATATAAAACAGTTTAGTAAAACTAGTAAGGTCAAAGAAATTTTCCAACAAACAACCTTTATCCATACGGATAAGCTGGATGTGCTGTGTCGTCCTGTATGACTACGGTAGTCATACATTATGCTGTAAAGAGCCAATTACTGTAATAAGACACTTATTCGCTTATCACAGGATTGACAGCATCTTTAACACAAATGACTAGTGTGCCACTTATACATTCTCCAAAATACACAGAAAAATCTGTTGTAAGCAACAATTTTGCCACACGAAAGGAAAAAAAACTCCGAAAACCTCAACACACCTTGTACGGAACATCAGAGCAGGGTCCATGTTCACCGAGGCCATTCTACCAACATGGCGAATTTCCTTTGCAATCATCCTCAGTTTCTCAAAGTTTACTAATCCTTCCACTTTTGAGTCATTGCCTGGATGAAAACAAAAATGTTAGTTTTGAGTCACACTGAAGGATTTCTTATATGCAGACAGACTGGAATGTAATCTGATCACCTTCATGTAGGAAAGTAAGGTCTTTCTTAATAACAGGAAACAGAGGGATGATGGGAGGTTGTAGGTTCTGGCTGTTCAGTACATTCCGATATTTTGCCATGTTCCTTGATGGGTCAAAGAGGTCTTGCAGATCTTGGAAAAGTTTCTCATATTTACTTGGAAGTTTTTCCCAGGTTGTTCTCAGTCTTGACACTGGAGCCAAATTTAAGCCACTGGAATGTAACAAAGAATAATAAACGTGTATTCTAGATCTACCAATTTCTCACAAATCAGACATCAACATTTCAAACTTACAAAGGGGTTCCTGTATATACTGAGCCTTTGTGCTCAGTATCTTATAAAATAGTAGCTATTACTTTAGCCTAGAGCCAAAATATATAAAGATAAATGTGTTTTGAAAAGGATCCTAAAAAAGGCAACAGATTACAATATTAATTTTTATTCCTGCATGCAATTACAGTGCAGTAATTATCAGTTGCTATCACTGACAGCTGGACGGAAAAGCAAAAATCTCTAAATTTTATTGTATTATGGGTAAGATTAAGTTTACCTTATAATAGCAAACATAGAGTTAAAATTCTTGCACTCTCTACAGTGCAGTGCGATTTTGATGAAATGTTTGATGATCTTCATTCTTTTAAGCTGGTTAGTCTCTCTTAAAATTTCAGAAGCCACCCAAAATGTTTCTTGGTTAATGACTTCTTCAAAGTTCTTCAGGTTGACACAACCAGTTTTTGACTTTAGCTTGAAAAGGTCGTCGATGTACTCTGTTGGCTCGATGTTCCGGAAAAGTTCAAAGTTTCTCATTGACAGCTGAGTTGCCACCTCAATAGTACTTAACTGAAGCAAAGAAATCTGACTCTCTCTTAACAAGTCCTGGGCATCTTCATCTGAACATAATGTCTCTGTTTCCATGTTGTTTTTAAGGTAATACCTGCAAGGAAAAAAAATGGTAATACTGACTGGATGGCTTACTGATAGGACAATCATAAAAGCATCTTCAAATAAAATGTGAAATGATTGTACACTTAATTTGTTAGGGACATGGCAGCAATTAAATAATTTGCCACTAGATGGCGGTATGAGCCAATGTTAATAAACAGCCAGCAGAGCTATAGGATTACGTCATCTTGTGGAAATTCAAGGATCTGGGCTGGAGGGGCTGATGCAGAAGTATCAGGAATTTAGCATCTATTCCACTAAACATACGCTTATAGAAAGGACATGCAGTATACCTGCCGCTGAGCTGTATTCTGTCTGCTAGCTTAGACAGCTGGTCGGGGAGTCGCCTCTGCTTGATGACACCTTCAGGAGTAACAGAAACCTCACACAAGGAGTAAGAATCGGGTACGGCAGTCAGGGCAAACTCCCTTATAGCCTGAATCACCACTTCCTTTGCAGTGGTGTCTTTGCTGATCATTATATAGCGGCTTTGTTGGTCGGCCTTAAACACTCGCAGCACCTGATCGGGGAGTTCTGAGCGGTGGGGGGGAAAAAAATAGACAAATACGAATATTAATTGACATTAATTGGTATAAATCCATTTGATGAAAAGAAAATGCATATCCGTGACTTGAACACTAAATGCCACTATAGAGCCATGAATTATTCTTCTTATACGCCCAAAATATCTGAACATTTTAAAGCAAAGGTAGTCTTACCACCAATATATATTGGAGCACAACTACAAAGGGCAATCTGTCAATTTAAAGAAAATCCTGTTTTTACACTAGCAGCCTACACCCTTGGTCCACTGAAAAGATTTGAAGGCAAAAACAGAATTATCCCAGAATTTTTTGTGTTGGAAGACTCTTTTTAAGTGCAGAGAGTAAAAATAAAATGTGACATCTGCACAAAGCAAACAATGTGTAAGCAGAACAATAAAGTAAATCAGATAAACTGAGATTTATCTCAGCCCAGTTTAACGATTTACTTTCTGTACAAGGACAGGTATTATAGAATACAGTAGATTAAGAAAATTGTAGATTAAGAGAAGATAATTAAACCTGAGAGAAACCTGAATTCCATACATATTCTAGAAATAATGGAGGTCAGCTAAAAATAGCTTTAATGTGGAAAAATAAACACTGGTTGAAAGCCCTGGCGGCCGCATGTTAATGGCAATAGATCAGTGTTAGCGGCTTCTTGAGAATGCCACTGCTTAGTGACAGGCAAAGGTCTTACCTGGGGTGGTATTAAAGTCTAAGATGCGATGATGAGACTGCAGTAAATCAGGGTTGCTGGATGACAGCGTGCCACTGACTGGGAGTGTGGCGGGCATGTGCTTGGTTTGCCTCAGACCTACAATGCTGTCATCTTGAGACTGTCCTATTCCAATGTCACTGGGAACAAAGAAACAGCGCATGTTAGAGAGTAAAGGACAGCGGCGAATGTGGAGTTAGCACTAACCATCTAAGGCTATGCTCTATTCAGAGCTTCTCTCACAGGGACTGACAAGAAAAATATCACTGCCAGCAGCAGTTTTTTACAGAGACGCAGTCCTCATCATATGTTTCCTGACAGATCTAGCACAGTCCAGTCTTCCATTGTGAACACAGAATAAATCTTTCTCAATAACAACACTATGTATTATCCATTCTGCATAAAAGAGCTAAGCATAACCAGCAGATGGCCATAAAACTAAGACAAGATCTTCAGAAATAGACCAGTGGATGGCTCCAGTGTTGCGTGTGGTGAAGGGGGATGGTATAAGATCCACTCGCTGTGCGGTGATAAAATGTCAGCGAGCATCCAGAGGTAATGTGTGTTTTCACCTGATACTCAGGAGAATTGCTAACGGGGAAGTACAAATTCTGTCAAGTGAAAATTTTCTCCACATCTACCTCAACAGCCACAAATTAACGTCAAGTAGAAGGACCATGGGGGCTGTGTGATACAGAGAGAAGAATAGAAAATATTAACTCTTCATTTGACGTCAATTTTCTCATTATGTAAAGATGCAGAAGAGACCCGTAGTTATGGCATTGCTATGTTATTAGGTATCTATGGTGTTTATTCCTTGGAGCTCCTCATACACTACGTCACCCTGTCTTTATGGCATATGTGTTGTGAGGTATCCATGGTCCTTATACACTATGTCACCCTGTATTAGATATCAGTGGTCCTCATATACTACGTCACCCTGTATTAGATATCAGTGGTCCTCATACACTACGTAACAGTGTAGTTATGGCGTATGTGTGAGATATCCATGGTCCTTATACACTATGTCACACTGTAGTTATGGCATATGTGTGAGATATCCATGGTCCTTATACACTATGTCACACTGTAGTTATGGCATATGTGTTAGATATCCATGGTCCTCATACACTGTCACACTGTAGCCAGCGCCATGGAAGATGTGAATATAGCCGAATTCCTAGGCGTCTGGCCAATAATTGCCATTTTCCATTGATTCAATATAGGACAAATAATTTGATTACACAAATCTTCCACCCAGAAGATATTGTGGTCTGAAATTACAATGTGATGGGGAGAGACTCGGTTTTATGTCCAGTCTCTGTGATTGCCTTGAAAAGCCCTTCTGCAGTACAATGAACTTTTCATGACTTCAGGAATTAAAGACACAAGGAGCAGTACAAGTCTTTTCCAACTATCACACATGTAATTTGAAAATGAGAAGAACTATACAGTTCTCCGAATGTAATACATTTCATGTAACAAGAGGAAACTGACAAGTTGCTATTAACACACATAAATCTCATTTGCCTAAAAACCCCATCAAACTCATCATACTAGGACATCAAGAAGTAATATATGACTAGACAAATATTCATAAAGAAAGGAAATATCCCATAAATTGGTCTCCTTACTTATAAGGCTTCTGAGGGAGAATGCTGATCCTGGTTTTATCAAGAATCTTCTTTAGCTTATTCCTTCCCCCAACAGTATTGGCTTTGCCCTTCTTGCTGACTTTTTCAAGCCCGATAACTTGTTCGACGTCAACGGCGAGATCAGGTATAGAGTATCGACTGGCCTTCTTGATATCACCGATTTTGGGTAAATGAGGAGCACTGTTTCTCTTTTCTTCCAACATTCTTGCCAAGAGCTCTTTAAAGACTAGTAAAGAAAAGACACCAAGAAAGATGTATAAATAATCAAATATAATAATACAGGAGGTTCACATCAGGTTAGATCTGTCATATCTGAAAGGAAAAAGAGAAATACGGACTAAATATTTTTCCCGTTAAATTGACGGACACCCTAGCAGACCCCACTATAAGTCAGAAAGACTGTCAGGTACTGCTGGTGTTCATTGTGTAATGGATCCAGTATTGCATAGCAGTGTGAGCAAAGGTTTACAGAGCAACATGAAAGTGAATTATCAGGCTGCAAACAGTGGACCTGTGCTCCGTTTTTTGTGACTTGTGCGTCACTGCTCTGTGAGGTGACAAGCAAAAATACTGCCCGAGTCACAAACTCACACGGGAATGGGACCTGTTCTAAATTTGAGGGTGGGGTATTCGGCTCATACATGGGGCAGTGGAAACAACAGCCATATAGGAGACTCCATAGAAAAGTACAATTTCTATGTTTGTGTGCAAGAAGCCGAAATCCTGCAGTGAGACAAACCAGAACAAGTATTATTGAAATAAATCTAGACACTAATAAATATATACTAGTATATGGGATAAGATGTATAAAACAAAAACTATATAAAATTGTAACCTACACAAGATAACATATTGCTATTGCTATGTTATCTATTGCTATTCTGTAGTGCCTCACCTATTTCACAATAAATATTACCTGGGACATGCATGCTGCTTCTAATGAATGTTATTTCTATTAAATCCACTTACCAAACAAATTGGTTTTCACAGTGATAGACAAGTGAGTGTTATTCTTCAGGATTTCCATAGCCTTTGTTAGCTGAATGTTCTCAAAGTTCTGACCGTTCACCTCCAATATCTACAAGTAAAGGGCAAGAAGCTCTACGTGATTAATAATCCAAGCTGTGACATTTACCTTCCTGAGACAGAACTGTTTGGAGCAGCTTTTTTCCCCTTTAATGTACAGAGATTGTAGAGGTAATAGATTTAATTGACATGAATTTATGAACTGGCTCTTTCTTCCCTTTCTTTCCCAGCAGTCGCTAGCATAGATTTCTCACAGAGTAGGTGGTCTACCATACCTGATCCCCTCTCTTTAAGCCGGCCTCAACAGCCTTGCTTCCAGGATCCACGCTGTCAACAAAGATACCAAATCCCTTGTCTGACCCCCCCAGCAGGGTGAAAGGCAAGGGGGCTTCACGAGACGGCTTTGTTAGTGTTATCAATCTTCTTTTTGCCTTGGCAGCACATGCAATATTTAGTAGCCTCAGATGGCCTCCCATTTTCTGAAAGAAAAAAAAAACAAAAAACCAAGCATTAGAATTGTGGTAAAAATGAATGAGAAGATACGAAAGGAGGTGCTTATTGTGACAACAAACAACAAGTAAATAAATAAAACTTTACCTCTCGTTCCAAGTTATTCTCAAATTCCTCTAGAAACCGCGTCATAGCAGGGTCACCTTCAAAATCATTAAAGTGATTGTTCACCCATAGCAGCACGACTCGGGTCACCTGAAAGTACAGGACAGGAGGGAAGAAACACTGTCAGACAATGATTTATAAATTCACACAAGAATATGTCAACCACTATAATAGCCTGTTAACACTTTACACTGGAACTGAAGGAAATATTTACTAGAAAATGGCGTGCAAATTACTCATTTCATACAGTTCTTATTCAGCCATATATTGGATTCTGTATACATGTACAAGCTCAGTATCTAAAAAGCAGACTAATCAGCAGAGGCCTTTAGAACTACAAACCTCATGATGATGACAAAAAGAAAACTTGAAACATTTACACCCTCCCCAAGGTAACAGATGTAAGAGGAGGTGTGTATTTTTCAGTATTTTATAAAAAGTATCATTTTATTTCCCCTCTAACCTTGTCCCTAAGGCTTGGGTCATTAAACCACTCCAACAACTTCTTCCCAACTTCCATAGGACTTGACAAAAATGTTCTGTATGTTAGGAGGAAATCTTCTATATATGTTGGGTCAACCACAGAATGTTCTTCTACCAGATGCATTGTTAGTCGTTCCGAAGTCCCCTACAAATAAATGTAAAGAGTTCAAGAATACAATAAGCACATTATAGCACCATGGTCTACAATTCTAGTGTATGGAGAAGTCTCTAGGAGATTCACTGCTTAATGTATAGTATAATATAGTTTTAGTGCTGTCATCTTTGCTTTATAGTACCATTACATCTGTGGTACATGTCTCTCTGTTACCTTGATGACAATGTGGCCTTTCCTGGTTCCAGTACGATCCAGCTCTCTGTGCTCTTTTACCATCACAATTTCTCCCTCCTCTTCAACTTTTTGCATGTTCTTCTCCACCTGATTCAGGATGCGGCAATAATCCTGCTGTGCTATGCAAACAAACTGTGGAAAGAAGGCATACATTTACATGATGAAAAGAAGATATCAAATCATCCGTACCAAGTATATGGGTGACTGGAGCCTGGGGATGAGCCACATCACAAATAACTGTGTGTCTGACACAAAAAGATAACAACTTCAACAGCTTTTTTCTCATTGTACCAAGTATACAATGTCTGAATTTCACATGTCTATAAACTGTATCTTTTAAATTGTACCATAGAGGCTTTATAGAGAACAGTCTGGATTCCTATGCAATAGGTGGGCAATGTTTAAACGTAATCCCCAATACTGTGGACCTTTATTACTTTTAGATAGACCCATATCCCATAATCACAAATGAATACTTAATTGCTAAGAGCTACATTTTTTTTTATCTCTACACACTTGGAATGCCTGTTTTTACATTTATAAGCCTCAAATTTTAGCTGAAAAAGCAAAAAACTAATAATATGCGCTACTTAAGACATTGGCCCTTCAGTACCGTGTAACTGTTGCTGAATTTCAGACTATCCGCCTGGCTCAGAACTTCACCTACATACCTGGCAATCGTCCACTTTGGTTCTCATCACTCCCTTCATGTATTCCTTCTCCATGGTTGGAGAGACTCCAAAGCTGTTTCCCATGCAAAGAATTTCTGTCCTCCCGTCAGGATATGTCACTTCAACTGAGCCATTTAAAATGACTGACCAGGAATCGAGCTATAGCGCCAGAAAAAAGGGAAGATTAATTAAACCGATATTAAAATCCTGCTGAATGCGTTTTACACACTGCAGTGATCAGCTCTGGGTATTTGACCTTTGTGGGCTTATGGAAACTCGCATACAAATAATATAGATATTTCTTACAACAAACGAATAAGAAATATATTACTTTAAATTTTTTCTCTATCCTACATAATTACTGAGCTCACAGTCACCATCTGTCTGTTTTGCGATCTTCACACATCTATAGCGTAATTCGCACGACTACAATCACGGCATATCCACTTCTCACACTGTGTCACACTATGTCATGTAAAGAAAATCTAAAAATCCAATCTCTCACCTCCTCCCCATCATTCAGTACGACTGTCCCTGCCCGCTCTACCACAGCAAACACCATGACGGCACACAGTTCACGCCTGACAGACATCGTCATGTTGGCAAAGGCTGGAAGCTGATGCATGAACTCCAGGAGTTGTTCTAAAAGTCAGAAGAAAGAAAAAAAAAGAATAAAGATATGTAACATCAAAAACACATTCGTTGTGTTTATAGAAATATAGAAATACTGAGAAACAATAATAACTACCCAAGACCCTTGACATCACAAAACATTGATGTAGGGAGTAACTCTGAGATACCACTAAGGCATATTAAAGACTGAATAAAGAAGGACGTATAATCCCCGTTATCCCATAATACATCTGTTCTTGGTTTTATTTAAACTTCTTATTTTTAAGGAGTTATTTAATATTAAATCTCTCCAGAACACCACCACACATTTTACCTACTCTATGGAAGTCGCCCCCTTCTAAGCAGGCTTTTTCAGTGTAAAACTGGGAGGTCTGCTCAGAGAAGTTTCACTGTGTGCAAGCGTATATTCAGATGGGACGAGAATTCCAATTCGTAACAACCAATATTTAAAATCTTATATTATGTTAGGATAAAAAAATGTAAAAAAAAAAACCCTACTGACGGCAGCACAAAGTTCTTTAAGAAAGTGATCAGCCATGTAAAGCACTCGATGTTCAGACCTTACAAAGTAATTGGGAGTATAAAGAAATGGTGTGTGCAGATAACATAGAATACAAGGTCTTGGGAGGGGGATTATCACTCATCACAAGGACAGAGTACATTATGTGTGTATACATATTGATGAGGGGGCTTCATTCATCTATGACCACTATCTGGAGTTGTTCTAGTGAGTGATAAGGTCACTAGATTGTGACCTTTATCTGAGGCGTCTAAGTCAGCAATATATAGGATTAAAAAGGTGGGGATGTCTGTCACCGCCTCGGACTGCGCTTACCAATGTCGTCATCCGTCCGGTCAATGGGATCTTTCTCCAAGCAGTCTCTTACAATGTCTCGGCTCATTAAAGGGTCGGATGCTCTCTCAATGTCCTCTTCATCGTCATCGTCTTCAGAGTCCACAGCAGTTTCTGGTAGCCCACTCAGGTCCATATCTCCGGGCTCACTTTCTGTGGCCTGAGAACAATATGAAAGGTATCATTAAAATCTGTAGCCAACTACACCATGTGATACACCCCAGGCTTATGGGAATGATAAATAGCCATTTCCAGAATCGTATATAGAATGGATGAACAACTATAATTTCCTCACATAAGCTGTTTGGGATGGAAGTGGATTTTACATTTCGTGATTTACAGGTGAAATCTGTCAAACTACAGCAATTATGCCATTACACCCAGCGAAACGTACACTATCCCGTGCTGCAGAAATGCAAAGTATTTTTGCATAACATTTGTATACAGGCATACCTTACTATTCCCTCCCAAACTGCAGCTGACTCACTAGACATTTATGAAGAAGAGGTCATTTTATCATGCAGAGATAATTTATACTATAACAACCATACAAAAACCCCAAAGCCTATTATCTGCTGCTAAGATGTGTATTATATGTAACAGCAAACGCCCCCAGGCCAAGCCTGCAGGGGGTAAAGATGTATCACACATGATGCCCTGAAATGTTATGCGTCACAGTGAAAAGATGACATATCTCTCAGAAAAGATGGAGAGCACATGCTCACTTCATGAAGGTTGTATAATGACAGTACAGAATACCTGCAGACCTTCCAGGCACTGAAAGTGTTAATGAAGCCTGAATGGCTAATACCAACATTGTAGGAAACAGAGGAGTGTGACAGCGCTCCTGCAGAGGACATAATGAACCAACATTCAATTTGTCTGCATTAATGCAGTCTTCCCGAGCTGCCACAGAGAACAGACAGCTGCTAGCTGCTTCTTCCAGGTAGCCACAGGCTGAAGGCTACACACCGACATACAGCCCCTCATGTGTCATGGAAGCAGCACATCAGCACTGTACTGCATTAAAGGGGTTTTCCACTTTCAGTAAATAATTGTTTATAAAATGAAAAGTGATACAGAAAATATATTGGAAAATTTGTATCAATTCCTTATACTTTTCTAGATCTCTGCTTGCTGTCATTCTATAGGAAGCTTCATGATTTACTTCCTGTGGAGAAAAAAAAACGTCCCCTGGTCATGTGATATCACACAGGTGCATGGCTCGTAATATCACTCATCTCTGAAGCTTCCTACAGAAGCACAGCCAGCATAGGGTTCATTCACATAACCGTAAGCCCACCCGCATACCGCTGGAGAGGAGGAGGTGGTGACCCCTCCCCCCTCTATAGAGAAAAGCGCCACACACAAGGGGAAAGATAGAGCAGGCTGTATGTTTTACCCCTGTAAGGTGCGGAAACTGTACTGCCGCCAGGCGCCTTTGCAGTCTATGGGGACATATATGCGGCTGTAGATTTGAGTCCGCATATATATCCCCCCAGACAGCCGTCTGAAAGTACCCATAGATCTATGAAACCATAAGGCAGTGGTGGCGAACCTATAGCACGGGTGCCAGAGGTGGCACTCAGAGCCCTCTCTATGGGCACCTGTGCAATCACCCCAGGGTAGAGTTTGCCAGGCAGGAGGGAGGAGGGGTGTAAATTTTGGTGCAGATTCAACTGTGTATGTCAATCAATGGCGCTGTGAGAAATGTGATCTATCCACTAAAAAACGGGGTAATCTCCACATAAAAAGCTGCAGGATGCCCACAACTTGATTTTTATTTACACCATGAATGAATAGTGTCTGTGGATTTAAGTCATGTGCACAGTACTTTATAGGTGTGTGTGTGTCACTAGTGTATAGTGTGTGCATGTGTGTATGACACTTGTGTACGTAGTGTGTGCGTGTGACTCATGTACGTAGTGTGTGCGTGTGACTCATGTACGTAGTGTGTGTGACACTAGTGTATACAGTGTGTGTGTGTGTGTGTGTGTGTGTGACACTAGTGTGTGTGTGTGACACTAGTGTACATAGTGTGTGTGTGTGTCACTAGTGTATACAGTGTGTGCGTGTGTCACTAGTGTATACAGTGTGTGTGTGTGTCACTAGTGTATACAGTGTGTGTGTGTGACACTAGTGTATACAGTGTGTGTGTGTGTGTGTG
>WNYA01003845.1:0-22145 GCA_019512145.1 Engystomops pustulosus
CACACACACACACACACACTGTATACACTAGTGTCACACACACACACTGTATACACTAGTGACACACACACACACTGTATACACTAGTGACACACGCACACACTGTATACACTAGTGACACACACACACACTATGTACACTAGTGTCACACACACACACTAGTGTCACACACACACACACACACACACACACTGTATACACTAGTGTCACACACACTACGTACATGAGTCACACGCACACACTACGTACATGAGTCACACGCACACACTACGTACACAAGTGTCATACACACATGCACACACTATACACTAGTGACACACACACACCTATAAAGTACTGTGCACATGACTTAAATCCACAGACACTATTCATTCATGGTGTAAATAAAAATCAAGTTGTGGGCATCCTGCAGCTTTTTATGTGGAGATTACCCCGTTTTTTAGTGGATAGATCACATTTCTCACAGCGCCATTGATTGACATACACAGTTGAATCTGCACCAAAATTTACACCCCTCCTCCCTCCTGCCTGGCAAACTCTACCCTGGGGTGATTGCACAGGTGCCCATAGAGAGGGCTCTGAGTGCCACCTCTGGCACCCGTGCTATAGGTTCGCCACCACTGCCTTATGGTTTCATAGATCTATGGGTACTTTCAGACGGCTGTCTGGGGGGATATATATGCGGACTCAAATCTACAGCCGCATATATGTCCCCATAGACTGCAAAGGCGCCTGGCGGCAGTACAGTTTCCGCACCTTACAGGGGTAAAACATACAGCCTGCTCTATCTTTCCCCTTGTGTGTGGCGCTTTTCTCTATAGAGGGGGGAGGGGTCACCACCTCCTCCTCTCCAGCGGTATGCGGGTGGGCTTACGGTTATGTGAATGAACCCTATGCTGGCTGTGCTTCTGTAGGAAGCTTCAGAGATGAGTGATATTACGAGCCATGCACCTGTGTGATATCACATGACCAGGGGACGTTTTTTTTTCTCCACAGGAAGTAAATCATGAAGCTTCCTATAGAATGACAGCAAGCAGAGATCTAGAAAAGTATAAGGAATTGATACAAATTTTCCAATATATTTTCTGTATCACTTTTCATTTTATAAACAATTATTTACTGAAAGTGGAAAACCCCTTTAATGCAGTACAGTGCTGATGTGCTGCTTCCATGACACATGAGGGGCTGTATGTCGGTGTGTAGCCTTCAGCCTGTGGCTACCTGGAAGAAGCAGCTAGCAGCTGTCTGTTCTCTGTGGCAGCTCGGGAAGACTGCATTAATGCAGACAAATTGAATGTTGGTTCATTATGTCCTCTGCAGGAGCGCTGTCACACTCCTCTGTTTCCTACAATGTTGGTATTAGCCATTCAGGCTTCATTAACACTTTCAGTGCCTGGAAGGTCTGCAGGTATTCTGTACTGTCATTATACAACCTTCATGAAGTGAGCATGTGCTCTCCATCTTTTCTGAGAGATATGTCATCTTTTCACTGTGACGCATAACATTTCAGGGCATCATGTGTGATACATCTTTACCCCCTGCAGGCTTGGCCTGGGGGCGTTTGCTGTTACATATAATACACATCTTAGCAGCAGATAATAGGCTTTGGGGTTTTTGTATGGTTGTTATAGTATAAATTATCTCTGCATGATAAAATGACCTCTTCTTCATAAATGTCTAGTGAGTCAGCTGCAGTTTGGGAGGGAATAGTAAGGTATGCCTGTATACAAATGTTATGCAAAAATACTTTGCATTTCTGCAGCACGGGATAGTGTACGTTTCGCTGGGTGTAATGGCATAATTGCTGTAGTTTGACAGATTTCACCTGTAAATCACGAAATGTAAAATCCACTTCCATCCCAAACAGCTTATGTGAGGAAATTATAGTTGTTCATCCATTCTATATACGATTCTGGAAATGGCTATTTATCATTCCCATAAGCCTGGGGTGTATCACATGGTGTAGTTGGCTACAGATTTTAATGATACCTTTCATATTGTTCTCAGGCCACAGAAAGTGAGCCCGGAGATATGGACCTGAGTGGGCTACCAGAAACTGCTGTGGACTCTGAAGACGATGACGATGAAGAGGACATTGAGAGAGCATCCGACCCTTTAATGAGCCGAGACATTGTAAGAGACTGCTTGGAGAAAGATCCCATTGACCGGACGGATGACGACATTGGTAAGCGCAGTCCGAGGCGGTGACAGACATCCCCACCTTTTTAATCCTATATATTGCTGACTTAGACGCCTCAGATAAAGGTCACAATCTAGTGACCTTATCACTCACTAGAACAACTCCAGATAGTGGTCATAGATGAATGAAGCCCCCTCATCAATATGTATACACACATAATGTACTCTGTCCTTGTGATGAGTGATAATCCCCCTCCCAAGACCTTGTATTCTATGTTATCTGCACACACCATTTCTTTATACTCCCAATTACTTTGTAAGGTCTGAACATCGAGTGCTTTACATGGCTGATCACTTTCTTAAAGAACTTTGTGCTGCCGTCAGTAGGGTTTTTTTTTTTACATTTTTTTATCCTAACATAATATAAGATTTTAAATATTGGTTGTTACGAATTGGAATTCTCGTCCCATCTGAATATACGCTTGCACACAGTGAAACTTCTCTGAGCAGACCTCCCAGTTTTACACTGAAAAAGCCTGCTTAGAAGGGGGCGACTTCCATAGAGTAGGTAAAATGTGTGGTGGTGTTCTGGAGAGATTTAATATTAAATAACTCCTTAAAAATAAGAAGTTTAAATAAAACCAAGAACAGATGTATTATGGGATAACGGGGATTATACGTCCTTCTTTATTCAGTCTTTAATATGCCTTAGTGGTATCTCAGAGTTACTCCCTACATCAATGTTTTGTGATGTCAAGGGTCTTGGGTAGTTATTATTGTTTCTCAGTATTTCTATATTTCTATAAACACAACGAATGTGTTTTTGATGTTACATATCTTTATTCTTTTTTTTTCTTTCTTCTGACTTTTAGAACAACTCCTGGAGTTCATGCATCAGCTTCCAGCCTTTGCCAACATGACGATGTCTGTCAGGCGTGAACTGTGTGCCGTCATGGTGTTTGCTGTGGTAGAGCGGGCAGGGACAGTCGTACTGAATGATGGGGAGGAGGTGAGAGATTGGATTTTTAGATTTTCTTTACATGACATAGTGTGACACAGTGTGAGAAGTGGATATGCCGTGATTGTAGTCGTGCGAATTACGCTATAGATGTGTGAAGATCGCAAAACAGACAGATGGTGACTGTGAGCTCAGTAATTATGTAGGATAGAGAAAAAATTTAAAGTAATATATTTCTTATTCGTTTGTTGTAAGAAATATCTATATTATTTGTATGCGAGTTTCCATAAGCCCACAAAGGTCAAATACCCAGAGCTGATCACTGCAGTGTGTAAAACGCATTCAGCAGGATTTTAATATCGGTTTAATTAATCTTCCCTTTTTTCTGGCGCTATAGCTCGATTCCTGGTCAGTCATTTTAAATGGCTCAGTTGAAGTGACATATCCTGACGGGAGGACAGAAATTCTTTGCATGGGAAACAGCTTTGGAGTCTCTCCAACCATGGAGAAGGAATACATGAAGGGAGTGATGAGAACCAAAGTGGACGATTGCCAGGTATGTAGGTGAAGTTCTGAGCCAGGCGGATAGTCTGAAATTCAGCAACAGTTACACGGTACTGAAGGGCCAATGTCTTAAGTAGCGCATATTATTAGTTTTTTGCTTTTTCAGCTAAAATTTGAGGCTTATAAATGTAAAAACAGGCATTCCAAGTGTGTAGAGATAAAAAAAAATGTAGCTCTTAGCAATTAAGTATTCATTTGTGATTATGGGATATGGGTCTATCTAAAAGTAATAAAGGTCCACAGTATTGGGGATTACGTTTAAACATTGCCCACCTATTGCATAGGAATCCAGACTGTTCTCTATAAAGCCTCTATGGTACAATTTAAAAGATACAGTTTATAGACATGTGAAATTCAGACATTGTATACTTGGTACAATGAGAAAAAAGCTGTTGAAGTTGTTATCTTTTTGTGTCAGACACACAGTTATTTGTGATGTGGCTCATCCCCAGGCTCCAGTCACCCATATACTTGGTACGGATGATTTGATATCTTCTTTTCATCATGTAAATGTATGCCTTCTTTCCACAGTTTGTTTGCATAGCACAGCAGGATTATTGCCGCATCCTGAATCAGGTGGAGAAGAACATGCAAAAAGTTGAAGAGGAGGGAGAAATTGTGATGGTAAAAGAGCACAGAGAGCTGGATCGTACTGGAACCAGGAAAGGCCACATTGTCATCAAGGTAACAGAGAGACATGTACCACAGATGTAATGGTACTATAAAGCAAAGATGACAGCACTAAAACTATATTATACTATACATTAAGCAGTGAATCTCCTAGAGACTTCTCCATACACTAGAATTGTAGACCATGGTGCTATAATGTGCTTATTGTATTCTTGAACTCTTTACATTTATTTGTAGGGGACTTCGGAACGACTAACAATGCATCTGGTAGAAGAACATTCTGTGGTTGACCCAACATATATAGAAGATTTCCTCCTAACATACAGAACATTTTTGTCAAGTCCTATGGAAGTTGGGAAGAAGTTGTTGGAGTGGTTTAATGACCCAAGCCTTAGGGACAAGGTTAGAGGGGAAATAAAATGATACTTTTTATAAAATACTGAAAAATACACACCTCCTCTTACATCTGTTACCTTGGGGAGGGTGTAAATGTTTCAAGTTTTCTTTTTGTCATCATCATGAGGTTTGTAGTTCTAAAGGCCTCTGCTGATTAGTCTGCTTTTTAGATACTGAGCTTGTACATGTATACAGAATCCAATATATGGCTGAATAAGAACTGTATGAAATGAGTAATTTGCACGCCATTTTCTAGTAAATATTTCCTTCAGTTCCAGTGTAAAGTGTTAACAGGCTATTATAGTGGTTGACATATTCTTGTGTGAATTTATAAATCATTGTCTGACAGTGTTTCTTCCCTCCTGTCCTGTACTTTCAGGTGACCCGAGTCGTGCTGCTATGGGTGAACAATCACTTTAATGATTTTGAAGGTGACCCTGCTATGACGCGGTTTCTAGAGGAATTTGAGAATAACTTGGAACGAGAGGTAAAGTTTTATTTATTTACTTGTTGTTTGTTGTCACAATAAGCACCTCCTTTCGTATCTTCTCATTCATTTTTACCACAATTCTAATGCTTGGTTTTTTGTTTTTTTTTTCTTTCAGAAAATGGGAGGCCATCTGAGGCTACTAAATATTGCATGTGCTGCCAAGGCAAAAAGAAGATTGATAACACTAACAAAGCCGTCTCGTGAAGCCCCCTTGCCTTTCACCCTGCTGGGGGGGTCAGACAAGGGATTTGGTATCTTTGTTGACAGCGTGGATCCTGGAAGCAAGGCTGTTGAGGCCGGCTTAAAGAGAGGGGATCAGGTATGGTAGACCACCTACTCTGTGAGAAATCTATGCTAGCGACTGCTGGGAAAGAAAGGGAAGAAAGAGCCAGTTCATAAATTCATGTCAATTAAATCTATTACCTCTACAATCTCTGTACATTAAAGGGGAAAAAAGCTGCTCCAAACAGTTCTGTCTCAGGAAGGTAAATGTCACAGCTTGGATTATTAATCACGTAGAGCTTCTTGCCCTTTACTTGTAGATATTGGAGGTGAACGGTCAGAACTTTGAGAACATTCAGCTAACAAAGGCTATGGAAATCCTGAAGAATAACACTCACTTGTCTATCACTGTGAAAACCAATTTGTTTGGTAAGTGGATTTAATAGAAATAACATTCATTAGAAGCAGCATGCATGTCCCAGGTAATATTTATTGTGAAATAGGTGAGGCACTACAGAATAGCAATAGATAACATAGCAATAGCAATATGTTATCTTGTGTAGGTTACAATTTTATATAGTTTTTGTTTTATACATCTTATCCCATATACTAGTATATATTTATTAGTGTCTAGATTTATTTCAATAATACTTGTTCTGGTTTGTCTCACTGCAGGATTTCGGCTTCTTGCACACAAACATAGAAATTGTACTTTTCTATGGAGTCTCCTATATGGCTGTTGTTTCCACTGCCCCATGTATGAGCCGAATACCCCACCCTCAAATTTAGAACAGGTCCCATTCCCGTGTGAGTTTGTGACTCGGGCAGTATTTTTGCTTGTCACCTCACAGAGCAGTGACGCACAAGTCACAAAAAACGGAGCACAGGTCCACTGTTTGCAGCCTGATAATTCACTTTCATGTTGCTCTGTAAACCTTTGCTCACACTGCTATGCAATACTGGATCCATTACACAATGAACACCAGCAGTACCTGACAGTCTTTCTGACTTATAGTGGGGTCTGCTAGGGTGTCCGTCAATTTAACGGGAAAAATATTTAGTCCGTATTTCTCTTTTTCCTTTCAGATATGACAGATCTAACCTGATGTGAACCTCCTGTATTATTATATTTGATTATTTATACATCTTTCTTGGTGTCTTTTCTTTACTAGTCTTTAAAGAGCTCTTGGCAAGAATGTTGGAAGAAAAGAGAAACAGTGCTCCTCATTTACCCAAAATCGGTGATATCAAGAAGGCCAGTCGATACTCTATACCTGATCTCGCCGTTGACGTCGAACAAGTTATCGGGCTTGAAAAAGTCAGCAAGAAGGGCAAAGCCAATACTGTTGGGGGAAGGAATAAGCTAAAGAAGATTCTTGATAAAACCAGGATCAGCATTCTCCCTCAGAAGCCTTATAAGTAAGGAGACCAATTTATGGGATATTTCCTTTCTTTATGAATATTTGTCTAGTCATATATTACTTCTTGATGTCCTAGTATGATGAGTTTGATGGGGTTTTTAGGCAAATGAGATTTATGTGTGTTAATAGCAACTTGTCAGTTTCCTCTTGTTACATGAAATGTATTACATTCGGAGAACTGTATAGTTCTTCTCATTTTCAAATTACATGTGTGATAGTTGGAAAAGACTTGTACTGCTCCTTGTGTCTTTAATTCCTGAAGTCATGAAAAGTTCATTGTACTGCAGAAGGGCTTTTCAAGGCAATCACAGAGACTGGACATAAAACCGAGTCTCTCCCCATCACATTGTAATTTCAGACCACAATATCTTCTGGGTGGAAGATTTGTGTAATCAAATTATTTGTCCTATATTGAATCAATGGAAAATGGCAATTATTGGCCAGACGCCTAGGAATTCGGCTATATTCACATCTTCCATGGCGCTGGCTACAGTGTGACAGTGTATGAGGACCATGGATATCTAACACATATGCCATAACTACAGTGTGACATAGTGTATAAGGACCATGGATATCTCACACATATGCCATAACTACAGTGTGACATAGTGTATAAGGACCATGGATATCTCACACATACGCCATAACTACACTGTTACGTAGTGTATGAGGACCACTGATATCTAATACAGGGTGACGTAGTATATGAGGACCACTGATATCTAATACAGGGTGACATAGTGTATAAGGACCATGGATACCTCACAACACATATGCCATAAAGACAGGGTGACGTAGTGTATGAGGAGCTCCAAGGAATAAACACCATAGATACCTAATAACATAGCAATGCCATAACTACGGGTCTCTTCTGCATCTTTACATAATGAGAAAATTGACGTCAAATGAAGAGTTAATATTTTCTATTCTTCTCTCTGTATCACACAGCCCCCATGGTCCTTCTACTTGACGTTAATTTGTGGCTGTTGAGGTAGATGTGGAGAAAATTTTCACTTGACAGAATTTGTACTTCCCCGTTAGCAATTCTCCTGAGTATCAGGTGAAAACACACATTACCTCTGGATGCTCGCTGACATTTTATCACCGCACAGCGAGTGGATCTTATACCATCCCCCTTCACCACACGCAACACTGGAGCCATCCACTGGTCTATTTCTGAAGATCTTGTCTTAGTTTTATGGCCATCTGCTGGTTATGCTTAGCTCTTTTATGCAGAATGGATAATACATAGTGTTGTTATTGAGAAAGATTTATTCTGTGTTCACAATGGAAGACTGGACTGTGCTAGATCTGTCAGGAAACATATGATGAGGACTGCGTCTCTGTAAAAAACTGCTGCTGGCAGTGATATTTTTCTTGTCAGTCCCTGTGAGAGAAGCTCTGAATAGAGCATAGCCTTAGATGGTTAGTGCTAACTCCACATTCGCCGCTGTCCTTTACTCTCTAACATGCGCTGTTTCTTTGTTCCCAGTGACATTGGAATAGGACAGTCTCAAGATGACAGCATTGTAGGTCTGAGGCAAACCAAGCACATGCCCGCCACACTCCCAGTCAGTGGCACGCTGTCATCCAGCAACCCTGATTTACTGCAGTCTCATCATCGCATCTTAGACTTTAATACCACCCCAGGTAAGACCTTTGCCTGTCACTAAGCAGTGGCATTCTCAAGAAGCCGCTAACACTGATCTATTGCCATTAACATGCGGCCGCCAGGGCTTTCAACCAGTGTTTATTTTTCCACATTAAAGCTATTTTTAGCTGACCTCCATTATTTCTAGAATATGTATGGAATTCAGGTTTCTCTCAGGTTTAATTATCTTCTCTTAATCTACAATTTTCTTAATCTACTGTATTCTATAATACCTGTCCTTGTACAGAAAGTAAATCGTTAAACTGGGCTGAGATAAATCTCAGTTTATCTGATTTACTTTATTGTTCTGCTTACACATTGTTTGCTTTGTGCAGATGTCACATTTTATTTTTACTCTCTGCACTTAAAAAGAGTCTTCCAACACAAAAAATTCTGGGATAATTCTGTTTTTGCCTTCAAATCTTTTCAGTGGACCAAGGGTGTAGGCTGCTAGTGTAAAAACAGGATTTTCTTTAAATTGACAGATTGCCCTTTGTAGTTGTGCTCCAATATATATTGGTGGTAAGACTACCTTTGCTTTAAAATGTTCAGATATTTTGGGCGTATAAGAAGAATAATTCATGGCTCTATAGTGGCATTTAGTGTTCAAGTCACGGATATGCATTTTCTTTTCATCAAATGGATTTATACCAATTAATGTCAATTAATATTCGTATTTGTCTATTTTTTTCCCCCCCACCGCTCAGAACTCCCCGATCAGGTGCTGCGAGTGTTTAAGGCCGACCAACAAAGCCGCTATATAATGATCAGCAAAGACACCACTGCAAAGGAAGTGGTGATTCAGGCTATAAGGGAGTTTGCCCTGACTGCCGTACCCGATTCTTACTCCTTGTGTGAGGTTTCTGTTACTCCTGAAGGTGTCATCAAGCAGAGGCGACTCCCCGACCAGCTGTCTAAGCTAGCAGACAGAATACAGCTCAGCGGCAGGTATACTGCATGTCCTTTCTATAAGCGTATGTTTAGTGGAATAGATGCTAAATTCCTGATACTTCTGCATCAGCCCCTCCAGCCCAGATCCTTGAATTTCCACAAGATGACGTAATCCTATAGCTCTGCTGGCTGTTTATTAACATTGGCTCATACCGCCATCTAGTGGCAAATTATTTAATTGCTGCCATGTCCCTAACAAATTAAGTGTACAATCATTTCACATTTTATTTGAAGATGCTTTTATGATTGTCCTATCAGTAAGCCATCCAGTCAGTATTACCATTTTTTTTCCTTGCAGGTATTACCTTAAAAACAACATGGAAACAGAGACATTATGTTCAGATGAAGATGCCCAGGACTTGTTAAGAGAGAGTCAGATTTCTTTGCTTCAGTTAAGTACTATTGAGGTGGCAACTCAGCTGTCAATGAGAAACTTTGAACTTTTCCGGAACATCGAGCCAACAGAGTACATCGACGACCTTTTCAAGCTAAAGTCAAAAACTGGTTGTGTCAACCTGAAGAACTTTGAAGAAGTCATTAACCAAGAAACATTTTGGGTGGCTTCTGAAATTTTAAGAGAGACTAACCAGCTTAAAAGAATGAAGATCATCAAACATTTCATCAAAATCGCACTGCACTGTAGAGAGTGCAAGAATTTTAACTCTATGTTTGCTATTATAAGGTAAACTTAATCTTACCCATAATACAATAAAATTTAGAGATTTTTGCTTTTCCGTCCAGCTGTCAGTGATAGCAACTGATAATTACTGCACTGTAATTGCATGCAGGAATAAAAATTAATATTGTAATCTGTTGCCTTTTTTAGGATCCTTTTCAAAACACATTTATCTTTATATATTTTGGCTCTAGGCTAAAGTAATAGCTACTATTTTATAAGATACTGAGCACAAAGGCTCAGTATATACAGGAACCCCTTTGTAAGTTTGAAATGTTGATGTCTGATTTGTGAGAAATTGGTAGATCTAGAATACACGTTTATTATTCTTTGTTACATTCCAGTGGCTTAAATTTGGCTCCAGTGTCAAGACTGAGAACAACCTGGGAAAAACTTCCAAGTAAATATGAGAAACTTTTCCAAGATCTGCAAGACCTCTTTGACCCATCAAGGAACATGGCAAAATATCGGAATGTACTGAACAGCCAGAACCTACAACCTCCCATCATCCCTCTGTTTCCTGTTATTAAGAAAGACCTTACTTTCCTACATGAAGGTGATCAGATTACATTCCAGTCTGTCTGCATATAAGAAATCCTTCAGTGTGACTCAAAACTAACATTTTTGTTTTCATCCAGGCAATGACTCAAAAGTGGAAGGATTAGTAAACTTTGAGAAACTGAGGATGATTGCAAAGGAAATTCGCCATGTTGGTAGAATGGCCTCGGTGAACATGGACCCTGCTCTGATGTTCCGTACAAGGTGTGTTGAGGTTTTCGGAGTTTTTTTTCCTTTCGTGTGGCAAAATTGTTGCTTACAACAGATTTTTCTGTGTATTTTGGAGAATGTATAAGTGGCACACTAGTCATTTGTGTTAAAGATGCTGTCAATCCTGTGATAAGCGAATAAGTGTCTTATTACAGTAATTGGCTCTTTACAGCATAATGTATGACTACCGTAGTCATACAGGACGACACAGCACATCCAGCTTATCCGTATGGATAAAGGTTGTTTGTTGGAAAATTTCTTTGACCTTACTAGTTTTACTAAACTGTTTTATATAAATGTAGAATATTTTGGTTTACTATGAAACTTTACCTCATCATACAAATTGGCATTCTTCAACCTGTTTCAAATTAAAAAAAACAGTTCTATATCTCTATGTCATTAATGTTTGCTGGGTCTGACTAGGTTCTCCATATTGGTATGTCAGGGTAATATCCCCCACTGATAACGCCCCCATGTGTGCCATTCAGAAGTGTCTGTTGGCTTCCCATGTGTCTCGTGGTCTTGGCCCTTCTTTCTGAGCTTGTGATCTTTCTTTCTCCCTGTTTCTTTCTATACACTTGCTTCTCCCTCCATGGCTCTCACTTGCAGGAAGAAGAAGTGGAGAAGTTTGGGGTGAGTTTATTGGTGACCACGTTGCCCACTGCCACATTATTTCCATTCTACCCATTCGCATTATTTCCTCTCTTTTGCTTTTCGCTTTTTGTTACCTTTTAACCCTCTTGCCAGCAGACTGATATTTTACTGATTTTGTGAAATCAGTCCCTCAAAGGAAACAGGATGTCATTCGTTATAGCGGTTCCTGTAAAAAGTGACACCACTGTAATATTAGGAGATTTTAGGAGCTAACAACTCACTTAAAACAGTCGGATATCTTGTTGTCAGATAGTGTATATCTGATCACTTGCTGAATTGCCATAGATCTAGTTTACACATTCTGAGCCTACCCACTCTTAAGCATTGGTTACAAATGTTCCATGGGCTTGGTAAGTGAAATATTATGCAGAGGGTAACGCAAAGTGACAAGACTGCTTCATCCTTCTCAATAACCATTAAAGGTCCGTGCTGCATGGTCATCGATGTGGACCGCCTCATACACTAACCAGCTACTATACTGACCATAAAACATTCGTAGTTAACACTTTAATCCTTATCATTTAGCTGCCGCCTCCAGTAACTGCAGTTAAATCAGCCAGTTTTTGCTGCATGAGTATTTGTAGATATATATATTTTTATTCCTATTAAGTTCCTCCTATTTGCGGTAAGCAACTGCAGCATTATCCAGAGTCAGATTGGTTGGGATTAGCTTACTTTTGCTTCATCCTTCTACTGTAGTGATGGCTTGTGGATAGTGCTTTAAAAACCTTTTGCTTTGTTAGGTACTTTTTGTTTTTCCTTAAGATCTTTAGTTGTTTTTGTAGTAGCTTAACTTACTGGAATGAGGCATGTTCAGCGTAAATTCCCCTCATGTGACCCTTGCATGACTACATTATTTTACATAATATGCTATAGAGAATGAGTTGTTTCATTGGTAATGGTCTTTTGTTTCCAGGTCACTCAGTCAAGGTAGCACCAATGCAGCTGTCCTTGATGTGGCGCAGACGGGCGGTCACAAAAAGCGAGTGCGGCGCAGCTCTTTTCTAAATGCCAAGAAACTGTACGAAGATGCACAGATGGCTCGCAAAGTAAAACAGTACTTGTCCGATCTGGATCTTGAAATGGATGAAGAAAATCTACAGACGTTATCAGTGCAGTGTGAGCCAGCAACAAATACATGTAAGAAACATGTTACGTATAGTATTACTGCTTCCCTTTTGGCATGAAGGCTTCATGCAAACTGCACTCATTCAGGGTTATTTACCACGACTGGACATGCCCACCTCCAGTCCTGATACTCCCTTCTCTGGCCCACGATGCGCTCTCTGTGTATCAGGCTCACAAGTGAATTGTATGCAAAGTCTTCCCTGGCGGAGAATTTTACTCTGGCCTCTACCAGCTAAAACACCAGGCTTGGCCGTCCCAGTCCTATTGTCATGGAGATGGTGTAGAGGGGCACACAGCTAGGAGTATCAACTTTTTCATGGCTTGTACACCGTAAAATGCCTCCAATTGTATACATGTTCTGATTCTACCTATACATCGGTATAGATGTTATCACGTACATTCATTTTATAACTTTTTTTTTTAAGTGCCAAAAACACCTTGTGAGAAGAGATCAGGAAAAGCAGATACATCACCAGTGGCACCACGGGCAGCAACACAGCAGAAGCAGCAGACATTAAAGACCAATCAGGCATTGCAGGTGCCCGCTGTATCTCTCTACCCTTCTAGAAAGAAGGTGCCAGTCAAGGATCTTCCTCCCTTCGGTTAGTGAACTTAATTCTCCTGGATTTGTTACCATTTTGTTACCATTTGATACCATATTTTGTGGAGTTTATAATATGGGCAGTAGGTGCAGATGTTTATTAAATACAATGACCATAGCTCATGTGCTACAATGGTACATAGATGAGGATACAAGGCTTGCAGTTTGCATTTTTTTGGCTTTGTTTGTTTTTTTCCCTTTATCACCGGCATGTCCTATGTAGGCACCACTGCCATTACATACCCAAGTACTTGCATATATTAAGCAAGTACTTCTATGCTGCACAATTAATTTAGCGTGTTGACGGTCCTAATAATGACTGCAACTTCTGTACATTTCAGAGAGGGTTAAATATAAACTTGCCTTATTGACTCCCAGCTACAACCATCCCAAGCGCAGGTCACCATTGCCCTCTCCTTCTTGGTCCCATTACACACATAGGAAATGTCCACCTATTGTCTGAGTATCATTTCCTGTATGTGGAGATGTACTAGCAGGCAGAACTGAGTTGGGAACACAGGAAAAGGTAGAGGATCGGTGGTGGTGAGTATTTTATTTTTTATGGTCTTATCTGTATATTAAAATTTCTCCACTTTTTCATCTTATAATGCCACTGACGTTTGTCTCTTGTTCCAAGATGATGATCAGTTTAGTGTGTTGTGTTTTAAAGGGATTTTACCCCCCCCCCCCCCCCCCCATCATTTTTCATCATTTGTTGGCAGCATGTTTTATAGAAATGCTGTAGTAAATATTACTTTTATTTCTGTCCATTATGTGAAGTTCCCTTTTTACTCTGTATGCTAATGAGGCAGTTGGTGCACCCGGGACGTGACCTCAGCACCCCATAGTGTAGCTATTCCTGCCTAGACCATTACCCTCTATCAGATAAGCAGGAGATTTGTCATGTTAGAAGCACTGAGCCACACTGGAATAAGAGGGAAGTGATTTAGGCAGGAATAGCAGTTCTCTGGATGCTCCGGCCACTTCCTGACGCACCAACGGTCTCATTAGCATACAGATTATATTGGGTATCTTGTAGATGGTATCATGGGCATACATAATATAAGTGTATGGCAAGTGCATTCCTCTTGAACATGCTGACAGTAGATAATAACACTTGTGGAGGAGGCAGACTCCCATTAAAGGTGAGGAGTAGATTTAGGAGCTTGTTCACCACAGTAGCCAGGAAAGATTCTTGACACTAGCACCTTTGTATCCTAAAGTTTAAAATGTCCTAACTTAGTATTCGTTCCAAGTGAATGAAGTTCCCTCGCATGATGGTTTCCAGCAGATTTTTCATTCGGAAAATCTGTGGCAAAATCGTTTGCAGAAAAAAGAAGCTTGAAAGCAGGATCCAGCGGATTACCATTGTGTGAACATACCCTAAAGCTTAGTTTCCTTCTATTTGCTCTATAGACATGTAGCTTCTTTAAGTCATGTTGTAACTATCAAGTTACAATGAGTCAGACTCCTTCCCCCCACCCTTATACAATTAGACAAGGTTCTTTCATTCTGATGTATATCCTTTCTAAAAGGCATCAACTCACCACAAGCGTTAAAGAAAATTCTTTCGTTATCAGAAGAAGGAAGCTTAGAACGGCACAAGAAAGGGGCAGATGACACATTGTCGAATGCTTCATCGCAGCTCTCTTCTCCACCCACCTCTCCACAGAGCTCTCCTAGAAAAGGTACTATGGCCCGCTCTTCCGAAAAACAGTCACCCTCGTGTGTAGCTCTGTAATTGTTGTGCCTGACACAGAGGAGAATCAGTAATCCCATCTTTCTACATCTGCAACTCTTAGCTAGCAAGTTTATTAACCATTCATGAGACTATATGACCAGACCAATTTTTCTTTCCAATGCTTTATGTAAATTGGAATAGTAGAAAGTAGAAATTAGTGTTGTAGTGGGCGCTGAAATTTTCACCCTCCATTAACTTGTTTTCCTGATTTACATTGCAGGTTACACTTTGGCAGCCAGTGGCACTGTGGATAACTTCTCAGACTCTGGTCACAGTGAGATCTCTTCCCGGTCCAGCATTGTCAGCAATTCCTCATTTGACGGCATGCATCTGCATGATGATCGACGACAGAGGCACTCGGTGAGCATTGTGGAGACCAATCTAGGAGTGGGACGACCTGACAGAAGACCCATGATGGAAGTAGACCCCTGCATAGGGTAAGTATCTGGTTCTTTTACGTGTGATGTCCACAGTGCCCGGTCACAGTGCAGTAAGCACACATTCGGGAACTCATTTACTTACACGTCCAGAGGAAATCACTAATTCACTGAGATCGTGCACCAGATATCCTGCATGTGTCGCTTCCCCGCTCAGGTCCGCTGGAATTCACCTTCTTCTTCCTGGTGCATGTAAGTGCATTGGATTGTGACACAATTTGAATGTTAAATCCCGCGGTCAGTCCGAATCAGTCGGATTGTCTGACGGTCCGCCCCCCGATTTTCTGTTGCATAAAAGCCAGCACAGCTGTGCCAAAATTTGATCACGTGCGACACAATCCCCTGCTAAATACCTATCATAGCCGCGCAATCCCTGAATAAGTCAGAATATCCGATGAAAGCGCATCCGCCCCGTAAATAAGCGCCATTGTCACACCGCATTTTGACCATGCACAACAAAATGTAGGATATGTCCTATATTTCACTGTGTTACGGTGCGGCCAATTGCTTCTCTACGGAAAGAGGAGGAGTGAGTAGGGCTCTCCAGCGTGCGGCTGTATGTTAGTCTGGGCGAACATACGTCGTGTGAATGTACCCTCAAGTGAGCCCCAACACACATTCTCCACCAACCAGAGTTTCTAAGGGGTACATAAGACCGCCTTACTCAGTGAGTGGCTACCTTGGACCAGGGGACAACATGAAAATGGAAATACTACATCTGCGTGGTGTGTGGCGGTTGGGGAATGGTGAAAATTACATCATCATTGAATGTTTTTTTTCCCCCTCTTTTCTAGCCCTTACGCACATCTGGCAGAGAATAGAGGCTTATACGCTGCGGCAACAGTTCTGTCGTCCCCCAGCATGGAGGAGCTTTCCCAGGACCAAGGTGACAGGGCATCACTGGATGCTGCGGACAGTGGACGTGGTAGTTGGACCTCTTGTTCTAGCGGTTCTCATGATAACATACAGACTATACCACATCAGAGGAGCTGGGACACTATTCCATTTGGTCATGTACATTATGATGGCACATCAGATGGAGCAGGATATTGGCCACCAGGGACTCATCTAGACCAGGGCATTTTTCCTGATCATAGCACAAAGTATGGCAGACACAATCAGGGAAGAGAGTCTTTAGATCAAGCACAGTCCAGAGCAAGCTGGGCATCATCCACTGGCTACTGGGGAGAGGACTCTGAGGGAGACACTGGCACCATTAAGAGAAGAGGTGGAAAAGATGTTTCTCTAGAAGCAGAAACCAGTAGCCTGACCTCCCATACGTCAGAGGACACAAAGGCTCCGCCTGTGCCCACCCACATAGCAGTAACCGCATCTTCATCAAAAGGCCTGATCGGTAAGAAAGTTTTATATCACTTTTTTGCTTTTTCTTGTATAATTTTTTTCTAGATTCTAGGCACTATTCGTAGAATAGAAAAAGCTTTAGTTCTACACTTGTGGGAGGCAGGGTTGCTTTGCAGACTTTTGCACCTAAGACTCCCTGTACTTGTAATTACAGTTATGGTAATAGATTTCCCTCAAAGAAGTGGGCCTTAGAGCCTACCGACACGGCTGTGTAGTTAGACATTACTGAAAAGCATTAGACGTTTTTAGACTTGAGACTTAGTTTTGTTTTATTTTCTTTGTTTCGTTTCTGTTGTGACAATAATTGTCTCTTATGGTAGTGTATTGTGTTACCACAGCACGGAAGGATGGACGATACAGAGAGCCGCCTCCAACTCCGCCAGGATATGTAGGAATTCCCATAGCAGAGTTTACGGACGGACACCCACAGTTATCTAGGAAACCTCCAGATTATAACGTAGCACTACAGCGCTCCAGGATGATGGCCCGAAGAAGTGACAGCGAAGGAGCGCCTGCCACATCTCCACCTTCTCATAATACGCCTTGTAGCAAGACGGTTAACAAGCCACAGTGGCATAAACCAAATGAGACGGACCCGAGGCTTGCTATATATCAGACGCAAGGGGTAGCTGCAAAAGATGACGGTAAGTGATGTAAGGGTCTCTATAGGAGAAACTGTCAGGTGTTTTTTCTGCCCTAAACTGGTTCCTCTGTGTAGATGCAGCGTCAAGTAATGAGATATGGTAATCCTTACTGAGATTTCTGCTACTTAAATATCCAGTTGAAATCTTTCACAACCTTATATTAACATAAGCAACTTTACCTTAACTAGTCACATGGCAGGAAGCTGTTTCATAGGATGTGATTTAGTGTGAGGACCACATGACTCGCACCCTGACGTCAGAAGCCGCTCTGTCACATGCCCAGATTAGGTGGAGTTTCATATGTTGATGTAAGGTTTTAAAAGCCTATAGTGAGAGTAATTACTGAATGCTGCACATGCTGGGACCTTTTAAGAAGTTAACTTTAAGAGAAGAACCTAGCTATAATTCTGTAATATATTGGCCAAGCTCCAGTAGTCTTTGATATGGCTTATATTTCGACATGACCCACTGGAACTGACCATTGTGGATATATACAACATCTTTGCTCCAAGAAAATGGAAACTGTAGGTGAGACCACCCTAAAGCACTAAAGTATAACTAAACGTCCTGCAACATTTCATAAATGAAAAGTGCAGATAGTAAACTTTGTACTATCCTTTATTAAAGAGAGGGGTTCTGTGTCTTTTTCCCCTCCCTTTCTTCCTTATTTTAGCAATTAATGTAAATTGGCTCTGTCTCTCTGTACTACATGGGCATCTCCACAGATACTAATCTGATAGAGCTCCTAATAACTGAACTCTTTACAGGCAGCCCCTGGAGAGTCTAATCTCTTCATAAAGAAGCTGCTTTGCTTACATTAGTACATAGTATATTATAGTATACTTGGTAAAGTATTTTGCAGAGTTTACTATTATCACCTGCTCAAAGGACTAGCTACTCTTTAGGAGTTAAGTAAGGCTTTGTAACTTCAGATATTCATAACTTCAGTTTCAAGAGCTGTAAAATGTATTAAACACATGACATGCTGTTACATCACATCGCTGTTAGGGATGCATGAAACGGGCCCACAAGTATTGCACTAAGTAAGGGGTTAAATGTTGGTGCAGGTGACCAATAATCTGCCTTCTTAAACAAGGAACGTTCACTTTTATTATTAATATTTTTCCATAATGTTGTCCTTGAAATGGATTTTTTGTTTATCTACCACCAGATTACTGGTGGTAGAGTGCCCTAAATAGGCTGCTCGTTACGTCTAGGGGACTGAAATAACTTTTTGTAAAAGTCCTTCTCGTCTTCCAAGGACTTTAATTTATGCACGCCTCCCACTGTAAGCCGCCTCCTCTTGTCGCTCTGCCAGTAATGAGCAGCCTATATAAAACACCACTAATCTGGTGGTAAATGTCCTCTAAGAAACATAATCCTTTACTGCTGTGGAGTTTTTTTTTTTTTAAATCCCAGCTCCAAAGAAGCTTAATAACCCAAACCTACAACCTTCCAAGGTGGGGGGGGGGGAGTGTATGTCCTGAGTCGTCATTGACAAGTATTCCCATATTATCGACAGTAGATGCACTCTGAGAGTTGTTCTGTAAATGTGTCTCATCATATGCATTTCTTTTCCTCCTGCAGATGATGAGCAAGTGTCTGCTGTATGAGGTTCAGACCTTGTCTGGTTCTAGGATCAGCCACCTGTAAAGGAGAGCACAAGAGGATGCCCGCTAAGACCGGAGGCGGTGGACCTGTTTCCTCCCCCTCTGCCTTATAAGCAGCACTGGGCATCAATATCCTTCTGTCCTACTCCCTGGCATGTGAAATACTGTGAAGACATCACCGTGGCACTTTTCGTCCTCTCTGAGACAGACTGTGCAGGAAGCTGCGATCTGATGGTAGCTGGCTGAATCTTGCACAGTATCATTCCAAACTTGTCAGTCACCACATCAGCAATGACTTCTATTGCACTTCTTCATGCCTGGATGGTGTTGTTTTTTTTTTTTTTTTTTTTTTTTAACTCTCGGTTTTAACTTTTAGTCCTGTATCTAGCTTTGTCTACGCTTTGTATGGCAAGCTAGCCCATGTGCTTATATCAGCCATTTTTAACTTTAGCTGAGATTGCATTTCAATAGTTTCTTTACACACAGTTTTCTTTTTTTTTTCTAGTTGGTTTTGTTCTGTTTACAATACTGTTACAATATGACCCCCGGCGTGAATCGGCCTCTGAGTGGAGGTGCACGCATTGAGTTTGGAGATCTGACTTGTTACATCAGGATATTTACAGTGTTATTTCACACCTAAGTTATGACTTATTTTTTTATGTTTATATAGAGATTTTTAAGTGGAAATAAGAACTGGATTATATAAAAGTGACGGCAGCTTGGGACATTCAATTAATGCTACTAGTTGTTAATACTGAGTAAATCGGTAGCTTTTTTTTTTTTTTTTTTTTTTTTCATCCTTCATCTACAAAAAAAAAAATCCACAGCCATTGTCATTCTGCTATCCCTAGCGAGGCAGCACTTTCATGTATATGAATATGAAGTGCGGACTGTAGGAAGGCTCATGTGTAGCATTCACCTGCTCACAGCTGCTATTGTACACGCTCATGACTGAATCGCCATCCCTTTGCACAGACTCCGGATATCTGAAGGCTGCCAATCCGAGTAATACTCCTGTGTGAGGAACTTATGATCTTGGATTATTACGATTTTTTTTTTCCATTTTGATCTAAACTGATCATATTGATCAGTAGTTAAACATATATATATATATATATATGTGTGTGTATACAACTTTAAAGAAAACAAGGAATGAATTGACAGTGTTTTTTTCACTGTTTCCAATGACGACAGTGCTTTATTTAATGATTCTCTATCCTGTTATCATGGCTTTTGTCTACCTTCCCTCTATATCACATTGTTAGTTATGCCTATGTAATTTTCCATGTAATATGCATTTATTTGCCAGCTTTTTTTTATGTAGGTGATGGACCTGCTGCACACAGGCAGGCAGAAGACCAGATCTATCTCACATTGCACAAACGTTGAAGCATCATATAACGGTAGATTATAGGACTGCTAACCTCGCTCTGTGATGTCAAGTGCAGAATGTACAACTAACTGGTGATTTCATCATGCTTTTGATACTACTTGTACCTGTATGTCTTTTAGAAAGACATTGGTATAGTCTGTATCTCTTTTGTATTTTTAATACAATAATTGTACATATTGGTTATATTTTTGTTGAAAATGGTAGAAATGTACTATGTTTATGCTTCTACATCCAGTTTGTATGAAGCTGGAGAATAAATAAATATTATAACAGTTCCCGGTGACTGATTCCTCGGCTGGTTCACTTGTGTATGTGCACACATCTAACATTCATCTCATAGTCCGTGTTGGACATTAAATCAGTGTCACATATGTCAAAGTAATATGCAAATAAGGTTTCCTAAATGGGACAAGGAATACCATGCCTCTATTGGTTTCCTTTTAGGCAGCCCCCTTACTATTAAGCATGACTTTAAGGAAGCCTAACAAAATTATGTGGGATTAAAGCAAAACCAGGATATCTATTCCGGAAGGAACAGATTCCCAACAAAGTATTACAGCTCTGTAATACCTGGGATGTGGCAGTGCTCAACTTTTCTATCCTCCTATACATACACTACTCACAAAACGTTAGGGATTGTGTTCTTGCAGAGGGACAATGACTAACAACGCTATACAAGTAGATGGTCTTGTCACAGCACCATTCACAAAGTGTAGGGCAGTTTAGTATTGACTAGCCACCTAACACTTCACCCACCACGAACACCGCAACCAATAACGGCTCATCGGCTGACAACAGTGGCAGACATGTAGCGCTAACAGCAGCAACGAGCATTCCATTAGCTCACTGAGCCTGGCTAGGAGTCGATCCCCAACCTCAGAGCCGGTTACCTGGTTAATCCTGCCAGTGAGGATGAAGGTCTTTGTATGTCATCATATTCAGTGATGCTTTTCAGGTCCTGTAGATGGAGTAATATTTTGCAGACTCTAAGCAGTCATCTGGAACAATAAGGGTGAGGGCTCTGATGTTTCCATTCATTCCTCTGTACTGCATTTATATCATCGGAAGCTATCTGCCATCCTGGCAAAAGTCCTTTCTTATAGGAAGGTATAAAATATATAGAATAAACCACTTTTAGAATCTATGTCTTAAGGTCAGCCATTTCCCTCCTATGTTTGATGATGGCCCCATAGCAGCTGTACCTGGGCTTAGTTCCTGTTAAGACCACTACAACTTTGTGTCTGGGAGAATGGGACAGGCTGTAATCCTCACTAGACAGTCTAGTGGTAAGACCCCTGAAGTCAAAAAAGGTGCTGTTAGGATTCCTAATGGACGTTCTTATAGTGATCATGGACAATAACCATTTAGGGTCTAGGAACCATAAGAGCCGAAGTTTATAACCATCAACTGTACCTCCTTTGGCATAAACTGCTTCTTGTGTGTTCTTTTAAGCAGCGTATGATACAATGTAAAGGAAAATCCTCGTTAACAAGTTCCTTCGGTACTTCTAAGAAGAATATAGTTGGCCAATCTGCAAAGTCCTTGTCCTTCATATGTAAATCTCTACTAGATTTAACACTTTCTAATATTCTCTGATATCAGATTTCCTCCGGAAGGGATAAAACATTCTGCTTTATGGAGAGTAAGTGGATATGTAATCTGTGGGTGATTATGTCATACAGGCAGTCACCACATTACGTTCCACAGTC
>WNYA01003846.1:0-22144 GCA_019512145.1 Engystomops pustulosus
TCAGGGACGTAGTGGTGGTCAGGACAAGCAGCACAGGATCGAGTCATAGGGACGAGATGGTGCTGTCAGGACAGTAGAGCACGGATCGGTCAGGGACGTACCGGTGGTGTAGGTTCAGACAGGCAGCACAGGATTCAGAAGTCAGGGAACGCAGTGGTAGTGTCAGGACAGGCGCACAGATCAGAGTCAGGGGACGCTATGGTAGGTCAGGGACAGAGCAGCACAGTCATAGTCAGGGACGCAGTGTAGGTCGGACAGGCAGCACAGGATCAGAGTCAGGGACTAGTGGGTGTAGGGTCAGGACCAAGCAGCGCAGGATCAGAGTCAGGGACGGTGGAGGGTCAGACAGGCAGCACAGGATCAGAGTCAAGGGACGAGTGGTAGGCGGACAAGCCAGGCACAGGGATCAGAGTCAGGGACGTAGTGGTATGTCAGGACAAAGTAGCACAGGATCAAGTCAGGGACGTAGGGTAGGCAGGACAAGAAGCAGCAATGATCAGAGTCAGGACGTAGTGGTAGTGTCAGGACAGAGCCACAGGGATCAGAGTCAGTGGACGCAAGTGGTAGGTTCAGGACAGGCAGCACAGAATCAGATCGGGAACGCAGTGGTAGGTAGACAGGCAGCACATATGAGTCCATGCGTATGAGTTGACAGCCCAGGATCTAGTCACAGTGGAGTCAGAACACAAGACGAGTCAGACGAGGAGGCAGGCAAGCCCACAGGATCAGTCCGACGTCGGTAGGGATTACGAGTATCAGAGTGGACGTAGGTCGTCAGGAAAAGCACCACAGGATCATCAGGGAGTCAGGGTGTAGACAGCGCAGTCAGAGTAGGGCAGGAGTCAAGGACAGCACACAGGATAGATAAGCAGTGACGACAGCATCAGTAGGTCAGGACGTGAGTCAGCAGCAAGGATCAGAGTCAGGGACGCAGTGGTAGGTCCAGGACAGAAGCACAGGATCAGAGTCAGGGAGCAGTGAGTGGGGTAGGACATAAGATCAAGTAGGACGATTAGTAGGCAGCAGCACAGGATCATCCTATGGTAGTAGCAGCAGCAAAGGAAGACAGGACGTAGTGGTAGGCATGAAAACAGGATCATGGCGACGCAGTAGTAGACAGCAGACGAATAAGTGGGACAGTTGGGGCAGACAGATCAGAGCAGGGCCGGTAGGTCCGAACCCAGATCAGAGCAGGGACGCCAGATCTGGCAAGCCGATAAGTGGACGAGGAGTGGCGCGCAGATCAGGTCGAGGGATCAGTGCAGCAGAGTAGGTATAGCAGTGGATTCAGGCCAGCCACAGGATCAATCAGCCAGTGTGTCAGGACAGCACGTCAGGTGGGACGCAGGAGGTAGACATCACAGGTAATAGTGGGGACCGTCCAGTCAGAGGCCGGAATTTTGGAGTAGCTGTGACAGGCGACAGGCTAATAGCTTGACGTGGGTAGTCGGACGCACAATGAGACATAACAAACTGGGTACAACACGGAAATTGCAGATAAATATAGGGCATCAGGACCCAAGTCCTTCTCAACGGCTAATAAGGCAACCAAGGTACTGCAGGGTGTGCAGGAGAGGCCGCCCCAACGGAATCAGTGACAGTGCGCAGCACAAATCATGGTGCGCTCGGTTTGGGGTTGGTGCGTCAAGCACCTGATAGGTGCCAACCCCGGAGCGACGAACGAAACGTAAGCGAGATATCCGGGTGCTGGGCACAGAGAGGGCCATGGGAAGAACCACTTACACAGTGGATCACGATCAAATGTGTTCTTTAGTGGATCTCTCAAAAAACACAAAACATCCTTCTTAGCCCTCAGGGTCCTTGTCCTTTGTATCCCTTTGTTTCCCATGAAAATCATTCCGTGTAATGAGGTTGTCCTTTCGATGCATTTTGAGGATGTGGACACCTCATTACCATATATAAACAGAGCATTGATGGGATGTTTTGGGTTCTGCCTTGATGCAGGAAGGACATTGAATCACGACATATTAGGAAGTGACAACATTTTCTTCAATCTCGAAACCTAAATAACATTAATGCGAATCTGTAGCGTTGTCGTATATAACTCCCAATTCTGCCAGTTGTTGCCTGTTATAGGGAACATCTAAGACCACATTTTGAGCCGAAATTTTCACCCTCACTTTCCAAAAAGCCACTTATACACCACAACAGTGAGACACTGTCTGCTGCTTGCTTGGGCAGTTGGAAGTGAGCCATGATTGATGGATGTGTCTGCCAAAGGCATTATATGACTCTGAGCTGTGATTGGTTACTATAGGAAATGGACGAGTACAGAGAGGACAGAGTACGGGGAGGTTTATCAGAAATATCTGAGGTAAAACTGTTCCAGTTGCCATGCAACCAATCAGAGGTCACCGGCTGTGTGAAATGTAAGCTGACTTCTGATTGGTTGCCATGGACAACCAGAGCACTTGCTGCTCAGATTACTTCTGATTAAATCCCCATAGACAAAGTGACACTCGAGCGACAGTCACTGGAGTAGAAGTGCCCGCCCTAGACAGACAGTCATGCGAATGAGAGCGTCAAATGAAACAGTCACTGGAATGAGAGCGTTCAGAGACTCATTGGGAATGAGAGCTTCAGAGACAGTTACTGAATGAGAGCGTCAGAGACCAGTCATGAATGAGAGCGTCAGAGACAGTTACTGAATCGAGAGCGTCAGAAACAGTCACGATGAGATGCGTCAAGACAGTCATGGAATGAGAGCGTTCAGAGACGTATGGAATGAAGGAGCGTCAGAAACAGTCACGGAATGAAGAGCGTCAGAAAAGTCACTGATTGAGCTAAAAACTAGGATGCAGCTTCAGACACAGTCACTGGAATAGAGCGCGAAAGAACAGTCAAGGATGAGAGCGTCAGGAGACAGTCCGAAATGGAGCGTCAGAGACCGGTCTATGGAATGAGACGTCAGAGACGGACGTTTTTAATGGAGAAGTTAGAGTGCGAAGTTTCAAGGACAGTGGAGGGCAGTCTCGCAAGCAAGGCAACAACAATGATTTGAGGGAGGGGGGATTTGTGGTTTTAAAGTTGTTGCA
Organism: Engystomops pustulosus; assembly: GCA_019512145.1. Lineage (NCBI taxonomy): Eukaryota > Metazoa > Chordata > Amphibia > Anura > Leptodactylidae > Engystomops > Engystomops pustulosus. Next base: position 3,057 of record WNYA01003846.1, read on the forward strand.
CCGGACAAAACGTATGAAGGGACACACATGAAACCTGTAGTAAACGTATGCATCAATGTACGGTAATGGTAATCTAATGAATCAGAAAATTACATTCACACAGGCTTTCGTTGGTCAGTAAACGATTGACTTCCAAAAACGCAGCATCGGAAAGCAAGGCAAGCATTGGTGGTGTCAGTGGTAGAATTCTCGTTCACTGCTGCCACTCGGGAAGGCCCGGGTTCGATTCCCGCCAATGCATTCTGAAGTTTTTTGTTATTGTTTTCTTTCCTTGTATGCTTTTAAAACTTCTACTTCAATTTCATCTGAGATTTCATTAAACTGGAAAACCTTCTTGAACAATTTTCTAATGAGAATAAATTTGTGTTTTATTTGAGATGATAAGTTGATTAAAGGATTGTTTAAATGATAAATAGGTTTCCTGGTTGGGGGGTGTGGGAGGCTGTAGGAAAAATTGAAACTCTGAGTTACCTTCTCGGCGATCCCTTTGTCACGTCCTCTGTCCATGCACCTCCAACAACTTCCGTTCGGCCTGCCATGGCCACCACCCCTCCTGCACCGCATGGTAAACCATTAAGTTTCAATGTGTATCAGTGGCAGCAGATGGGCGGAATAGCGGAGCGGACATATGAGAGCCGGGATTGCGCCGGCTCTATAACAAAGAGGGCACGGCAACCGATGGACAGTGGCAGTGGGACAATAGGAGTGCCGGAGAAAGTACCCCCCCACCCCACCCCCACTCCACCAATATGTTTTTTTTAAAACACTCGCGACAGCCCATTTAAGAACTATTTCATGAAATTCAGAGACAGTCACGGATGATAGCATCAGAACAGTCACTGGAAATAGAGCGCAGAGACAGTCACTGGAATGAGAGTCTCAGAAACAATTTTTGGAGATGAGAGGGTCAGGGGAGACGAGCACGGGAATGAGAGCATCAGAGAAGTCCACAGAATGAGAGCATCAGGACAGTTCCAGGAGAGATGTCAGAAAAGTCATTGGACATGAGGGGTCAGAGACAGTCACTGTAATGAGAGTTGTCCATAAAAGTCACAGGCATGGTGAGCATCAGAGACAGTACTGTAAGAGAGCGTAGAGACAGTCACTGGAATGAGGAGCATCAAGACAGTCACTGGCATGAGGTGTTAGTGTACAGTCACTGGAATGGAGCATCAGAGACGTCACTGACATGAGGACGCGTGCAGAGACAGATTCACCTGGAAGAGAGCAGTCAGATGACAGTCATGGAAGAAAGCTTTTTCTTTTTTTTGGAAAACGACCCTTAAGATTTTGAACTCCCAAGTCTTCTGTGGTCACTATGATTGAACCTTCAACAAACAGCCAATTTAACAGGCAAGCTTGGTGGTTCATGGTTAGAATCTCCGCCTGCCACGCGGAGGCCCGGGTTCGATTCCCGGCCAATGGCAGTTACAGTTTTTTTTGTTATTTTGTCTTTCCTTGTGATATGCTTATAAAACTTCTACTTCAAATTCTCTGAGAGTTCATTAAAACTGGAAAACTTCTTGAAAAAGTTCTAATGAATTTAAATTGTGTTGTTTAATTGAAATAAAGTGATTAAGGATTTTTAAAAAGTAAATAGGTTCCCTGCGTGGGGGTATGGGGGCTGTAGAAAAAATTGAAAACTCGTTAAGTTTTACCTTCTACCGGGATCTGTTTTCACGTGCACCTGTCCATGCCCCCTGCACACAACTTCCGTCGCGGCCTGCCATGGCCACACCCCCCCTCGCTGCCACGCCTGGTACAGCATTAGTTTCAAGGTCTCAGTGCAGCAGATGGGCGGACATAGCGGAGCGGAATAGTGAGAGCACGGGACATGCCGGCTCTGTAAACATACAGTGGCAACGGCATGCCGATGGACAGTGGCATGGGACAAATAGAGTGCCGAGGAGAAGGGTAACCCCCCCCCCCAGCCTACAATATGTTTTTTTAAACACTTGGACACGCCCATTAAAAGATCATTCATGAAATGCTTGCTGCGTGGCAGTTGGAAGCTAGCTGTGATAGTTCGTGTCTGCCACAGTCTGATCTAATAGATCTCTGAGGAGGTGTATTGCGTTACTACGGCAATGACTAATAAAGTTTATGTTGGGTGAGAGTACGTGGAAACGACAGAGATAGGGGAGATTTATCAGAAATGGTCTGAGGTACAACGTTCCAGTTGCCCATGAACACAGACGATCAGCTGTAATTTTCTCTAAACAGCTTGTGGAAAATAACAGTTGAGCTCTGATGGTTCCATGGCAACTAGAAAGGTTCTGCTTGAACTTTAGATTAGTCTCCCCATAGACATCTAGACAGAGACAGTCACTGGAATAGACGTCAGAGACAGTACTGGATGAGAGCGTCAGAGACAGTCCTTAATGAGAGCGTCAGAGGACAGTCCACTGGAATGAGACATCCGGACAGTTTCCAGGGATAGGCAGAGCGTACTCTAGAGCAGTCACGGTGAAGCAGAACATTCACTGGATAAACATCGAGACAGTTTCAGGGGGTGAGAGCGTCAGAGACAGTCACTGGAGTGAGAGCTCGAGACCAGTCACTGGAATGAGAACATCAGGACAGTCCAGGGTGAGAGTGTCAGAGACAGTTCACTGGAGAGTGGAGAGTCTCAGATCATCACTGGAATGGAGCGTCAGAGACAGTCAATCGAATGAGATTGTCAGAGACAGTCCTGGAGTGAGAGCGTCAGAGACCGTCACTGAATTAGAATGCGAGACAGTCACTGGAATGAGAGTGTCAGGATGACGATACCAGAATAACTGTGTTAGAGACAGTCATTGAAATGACGTGCAAGTGTCAGAGACAGCACTTGACAGTTCACTGATGAAAGGGGACTGCAGACACCAGACAGTCACCTGAAAGAGACATGCCAGAGCCAGACAGTCACTGAAAGAGATTGCCAGAGCCAGACCTTAACTTGAAAGAGACTGCCGAGCCAGACATTCACCTGACAGAGACTGCCAGAGGAACGACAGTCCATGAAAGACGACTGCCAGAGCAGAGAAGTCACTGAAAGAGACAGTATCTACAAAAAGTTATAAAAATGACAACGTCAGTGAAAGATGATGGTCAACTGACGCTCAGAGACCGGTTATAAAAAGATATGTTGTCAACCCATTCATTTTGTTATAGCTAAGAGCAAGTTTTACTATCCTGTGCAACGCAGGGAAGCTCAGCCAGTCCATCATATATCGAAACCGGTCATGTTGTCTTAAGTCGGGTCTTTTTCAGAGTCACTGATGATCCTGTGTGATCATCTGACCAACACGCCTCTGGACCAGAATCAATCAGAACTGGGCTTACGCCTCTGCTTCCTTGAGTTTTTTCATTTCCAAGCAAGAACAATGATTTTTTTTTTTTTCGGGGGGGGGGGGGTTTTGTTGGTTTTAAATGTTATGGATGTGACAACTGTGAAACCTGTAAACGTATGTATTAAGGTGCAGTATATGGATCTCAATGAATGGAAATGACATTTTACAGATTTTGAAGCCATGCCTTCCGTTGTGGTCAGTTAGATGTCTCCAAAAACAACGCAACCTAAAAGCAAGGACAAGCTTGTGTGGTTCATGGTAGAATTCTCCGCCTGACCACGCGGGAGGCCCGGGTTCGATTCCCGGCCAATGCAGTCAAACTTTTTTTGTTATTTTTCTTCTCTGTTGTGTGATTAGAGCAGACGACCATACTCGTCCTAGTGATGCTTGTTCGAGCATTAGCGTAGTTCGAAAAACTGATCGTTGACTCGGACCGAATATTTTCGCCCGCTCGGAGAAAATTGGCATCTCCCGCCGTTTTGTTTTGCGGCCAGAAACAGAGCCAATCACAAGCCAGGAGACTCTGCACTCCATCCAGCATGACGTGGTACCCTTACACCCAGTCAGATGGCATGGTTGGCGTCCAGATCAGGTGACCCTGGGATAGGACTAGCGCTCCCGCGCTGCCTCGGAATCATTCTTGTTTCTGGATCCGCTAGGGAGAGAGCTGCTGTGGTCAGGGAAAGCGTTAGGGTGTTCTATTAGAATAGGGTAGGCCAGGAGTGAATTCTACAGAACCACACAGCCCTCTTAGGGCTACAATAAACGTTATACTTTTTTTTTTTGTTTGTTTCTTGGTGGCTGGCTTGCTGGCACTAGTAGTGAGCTAGTACCATATGTGAGGACTTGCAGGGGACTTGCTAACCGTTTGTTTTAGCGCTTAGTGACGCACATATCCCCTAAACGACCAAAGGGGGACAATTTATTATTAGGGTTTGAAATTTCAATTAGCACAGTCTGCAATTTACTTTTTATTTTACGTTTTTTTTTTCATAAATCAGCGTCATCTTCATCTGGCATAGTCTGTGCTTTCATACTTGCTAGAAAATGCCATAGTGAGATACAAAGAGACTTACCTGGCCACAATAGCGTTATAGATTTGATTTTATGGTTGATCTGGCTGGTGGCTGTACTGCTGCAAGTGCATCTTACACAATATGTGAGGAATTTGCAGTGATCGACTGCGACCGGTTTGGTTTAGCGATTGAGTGACGCACAGACCATTGCAAAGACCGACCGAAGTGGGATAATTTAATTAAGGGTTGGATTTCAATAGGCACAGTCTGCCATTACTTTTTTTATTTTAACGTTGATTTTTCAGAATCTAACTCAGCGTTCATCTTCACTCTTCTGGATAGTAGTGTGCCTTATTCATACTTGGCTAGAAAATAGCCATAGGAGAACTAAAAGAGCTTACCTAGGCCAATATCTAAGCGTTTATATATTTGCATTTCTGGTTGATACTGTGCTGGTGGCTTGCTTACTTGCTGCAGTGCCTCTACTAACCATATTGTGAGTGAATTTGCAGTGAGACTGCGACCCGTGGTGTTAGTAGCGCTTAGGTGACGCACATATCCATTGCAAAGACCGAAGTGGGTAATTTATTAGGCGTTTGGATTTCCATCTAGGCACAGTGCTTTTTCGTTGTCCTTGTCCCATTTTACTTTTACTTATTTTTTTATATTTACGGTGTATTTTTTTCATAACTCATCACGGTCATTACGTCGGCCTATTGTCATGTGTGCTTTCATAGTTGGCTAGAAAATAGCATCTAGACAATGGATAATCGTTTGGTTTTAAAAACTAAAAAACACAAAAAAAAAAAACCAAAAAAAAAACACAACAAAAAAACCAAAAAAAAATGTAAAAAAAAATTAAAGTTATAACTATTCTTCAAAATGTTTAACACCGGGCTCGGTAGGGGAGGACGAGGCGAGGCGTGGGCGTCCACTACTGCAGGGGTCAGAGCGCCGTGGTCCTGGCGGGTGAGACACCACATGCTGATGAGGGAGCAGGGGAACGCCGCGAGCTACCTCCTAGGTTCCATGTCTGAAGGTTACTGTTACTCGTGGTTTTTTTTTTAGAGCACCTGTTGATGGCAGACAGTGCGAACAGGTGAGATGTCGTGGATGCCGACATGCTTCGACATTTGGTCCCTCCCCCCCCAGTCGTCTTCCACGCAGTCACCCCATGTCAGAACCGAATCGGCAAGCTCCTCCAGCTCCTGCACCTCAGCCTCCTCCCCCCCCAGTCTGCCCCATCTCCCAGGAAATTTGGCATTTGAACCGGAATACTTGAGGAATGTTTTCGGACCCTTCCCACAGTCACAAACCACTTGTCCGGTTGCGTGCTGAGAACTTCCGATTGCCAGGTTTTCCACCAGTCGCAGTCGTGGGGGTGATGAATGACCTTCTTGACGTAGTGGAAGAGTGTGATAAGATAGGAGTCGACGATGAGGAGACACGTGTGTTGTAGACGTGCGGAGGTTGTTGTCCCAGAGGCAGGAAGTCCGGGGGGGAGCAGAGCTTGAGGGACGGGAGATATGAGGTGACAGACCCAAGCTGGGTTGCAGAGGCCGGTGGGGTGAACACAGGGTTCTGAGACGGAGGAGAGTCCCTATGAGCAAGACAGGTTTGAAAGATCAGTGTGTGGCAGACGAGAGTACAGGGGCCAAGCTGGTGCATCAGCGCCAAATGTTTCACGTAGTTGAAGTGCTCCCGTGGCCGAGGGCTAGATTTTCAGAAGTCTGGAGGTTTCTTTAAGGAACACCGGCAGACGACGACGGACTGTGGGTGCAATACCTTTGCAAAAAAACCGAGATCAGCCAGGGGGGGGTTCCACGCACTAAATGCTTACTACCACCAGTTATAGCGACAATGAGATGTCTAAAAACCCCACCTCAGTGGCACCAGCCCGTTCATTCCCTCGCTGCCGTTCCACAACCACTGCGGCTCCTTCCCCTGTGTCAGCTGTGTCAGCCCCCTGCCAGACCCTGGCCCAGTAACCCCCATCGCCGACCCACGACTCCTCCACTCGAATCACCAGCGATCAGCTCTCTACCCAGAAGACGCTGGAGAGGAAAGGAAATATAGTGCAACCCCCCCAAAAACCCACCCGCACGCCCAACGCCCGTAATGTTCCACATCTCCAATTGCTTAGCTTGGAAGATGATGCCATAGTGCTGGTAGAGACCAGGCCTTTCGCACCCATGGCGGGACGTCCGCCCTCGGTGTATTCGGTCCCAGCCGCCACTACTTTCCCGATGTCCGTCCCCAGCCCGCACCAGCCGTATCAGCTAACATCATCCGTGCCCTGACCAATCGCCCGTTTCTGACAATGGTCCACCTGACCCACGGGAACGTGGAAGTAGTCTGTCCGGGCAGGGCCACTATAATCGCTGACGGCACATGGGTTAACTTGGTGAGGCTGGGACCGAGTCGACCTGCGCTGCGTCATTAATGCCGACGCCGAGGAGATTGGCGGGGCCTAACCTCGGTCCAGTTCTTTCAGGCCTACTAGGCCTCCTCCTCTTTCCTCCTCATCTCCTTCCTCCCTCTTGCCTCCGCCCTCCAATCTGACACCCCCCCCAATTCTCCCCCCGTCCGTCTCCGCCACCCCTGATCAGGTCACCAGCTCACTTCCTTCGGTTACTCCCAGTACATTCATCCCCCTCGCACCCGGGGGACAGTCCGTCCGCCTCTCCAGACTGACGACGCACTGGCAGGCGTGGCTCAAACTGCCGGCCTAGCGTCTCCTAACCCCCGCCCAGCTTCACTGCGGCCTCCACGCCAGTCACGCGAACGGCCTGATAGTGGGCCTGGCCCACCGTCCTCCTCCCCCTCGATAGCGCATTCTCCTCCGCGGCTCCACGTCAGCGTATCCCTGTGATTCAGCTGGTTGTGTCCTGTTTTCTCCCTGACAGGCAGCTGTTAGACTTAGTGTTTGGATAATAGTCTGGCAATGTGGTCATCGGTAGACTAGGCACACGCAGTGCCGCCATAAGCACCTGGCAGCGTCTCAAATGTGTAAATTGATAAAGTGTCAGCGCCAGAATTACCCTAAGGCATCCGATGCAATACGCCAATTGTCTGAATGCTCACCCGAAGAACCGCATCTCGTCTGAACCTGACATTGTATGGAATGTCAACGCGAAACAGGCATGGCTGTGTCCAACTATCAGGCAACTGACACAGCGCCGCCTGCCATTAATCGATATCGCCAACAGCAGGGCTTCACCAGAACCCATTGGTCTGAATTGCCACGAAGCGGCCTGGCCCAATTCAGGACATCACACAAGCGTGTTGCAGTCGCTCAGAGTTACGCAGCACAGCGCAAGTCGTCGTGACTGGTTCGCAGATGTAAAGCTTCCATCAAGGAAGATAGGTGTCAGGTCTCTGCAGGCAGCGTTCCTTCAAGGCTAGCAATTGAGGGCAGCGGACTGCCGTACCTATTAGCGGTTGACATCTGTTAGTCGGTCATGGTAGGGTCCTCGGAAAGCATACACAGATGGTCACGTGTACGTTGTCTCGCGGCATGCCGCCTCAGGCCCATCCCGACTTGCTTGGATCTGGTCTCGTATGCTCTGCTCTGATCCGCACTGTAGTAGTCTGAGCCTTTGGATCCTAGTCATCATAGCGACGCGTGTCAGAATACTCATCCGCTTGTGTAAGCAGCAGCGCACCCGATTGGTAGGGTCCTAGCGCATCTGGAGATTCGGTCGACAAGAACGCGAGGCATCGTCCACAGTTTCTAGGAAGAGGAGTAGCGCACTATTGCAGCTCTTCAATGGCGAGGGAACTAGAGAGACTATGTTAGTCCTTTTCATGCTTCAGGTGGTACTCATGATTTGGGTACCAGCACAGGTCAAAGGAGTCCTGGGCGGAGGGGCGAGCGAGGTAAACGAGATGGTATGCGTCAGGATCCAGTCGCCCAGTGGCGACGCTGAATCTGCGCGTTGTCTCCGCGGTATGCACGTTATACTGTAGCTGCTACCGGGCGGCGCTGGTCTCAAAGATTTCCAGCACCGAGTATTACCTGGATATCAATCGTCTGCTCTGGACCATGCAGGGTAAAGACGAGTCAGGATCCCTTGCCACTCTCAGATCCGTGCGAGAGAACCACATTCGGGAAGCCTTGGGTGCATCGTGATACAGTGGCCACAGATGACAGTATGTCCTACGGTGAAGCGCGCGGCCGATGTTCTCTGCGAAAGTAGACGAATAGGGCAGATGTAGGTCGCAGAAGGAACGACTAGTCACAGCAGCCTTGGAACTAAGAAGGATCTAGAGAGGCGCTTACGACACGGACATATTGCTCGAGCTTGCCCAGGAACACTGGTTACGTCCAGTGGGGGACGATAGGATCTGACGGAAAGATGGTTGCTACAGGGGGAAGTAGGTACTGACGCCAACCATAGAGCTGATCCTAGATGGGATGAGCGCAGAAGCGCGACTGACACACATGAGGTCTCAGAGAGGACAGTGCGCGCGAAGGAGACGATGTTCAAGCCTCGGCAGGTATAGCCATTTAGCCCTGACCTGGGTCGTACCTGGACGGTTAGGCGAGGTGGCTACATGCACGGAAGGGGTGAGAATGTCGAATACGAGCGGCCTGAAGAGAGACGATGATTAAATGATAAAGAACCCCTTGATAGTCTCAGAAAAGAATCCAACCGCAACGAGTGTGAGGGGAAACTAAAGTGACATGAGATCATGCCACTCCCGTCTATCTTTCTCAGCAACTATGAGTAATAGTAAGCAGAGAGAAACTGAGCTTAGTTAAGGATAAAAGGCTGCTAGCTATGCATATTTTCATGGCTATGCGGCCTACCCTACCTTTAAACAATTTGGAAGCTCACAAAGGCACTTCTTTTTCATTTTCCAGCACCGATTACTGGAGTAGCACCTGGATCCCACTACATAGACTTTCCTCCTTATCCCTGAAGAAGATTTATGCTCCTGGACCGCGACACAGTATTTTTCTCAGCGCACCATATTCTATTCTGGAATCAGGTGTGAGAGGAGCTGCCACCACTAGTACGCTCAAGTGCTTGCCCGCTTCTGCCCCACCAAAACTTACTTCCCCTCTGGACAGAGCTGACTTACGAATTGGAGATACTCCAACACTTAAATATCACAGCTCACAACTACTGTCACGCTACATGCCACTGGGCACGCCTTGAGGTCTCCAGCGCGAGGGTCGATGTTTATGCGCGTGCCATAAACGCAATCGTACACTATGCTGCTCGCTGACATGCTGCGCTTATAACGAGGTGTAGAAAATTTGGCTGTTTAGGATTACATAATTGTTTCCAATGTCGCCACCCAGTGTGATACAAATACTGGCAATTATTATTAAGTATTATGCCTCTCCATCTTTCTTCCCTCCCCCAATCCATCTTTAAGACGCATACACTTAATGGGAGGCCGAGAGGACAACTGAGCTTTTTTGACATGGGGCCCTGGTCATATCTAGCTCAGACTCCGTAGATAATTTTTGGGGCCTACCGGGTACCAGGTCCCTAAAGGCTATACTCTTACCTGCCACACAGCACTCACTTTCACGAAGCACCTCCTTCTCTCCGTTTGAAACTTTTGACCATACTGAGGCATAGCCAATCTATGTCTCTTTGAGGCACCATGCACTGTCGCTACAAACGGTTTGAAAACTGTTTTGGACTGCACGATAAACAGGCACAGTCCAAATAAATTATTGGTTCCATGCACCTCCCAAACTGTCTCCAATTGCCCACCCCATTGCTGTGTACTCCACTACACAAATGCGCAAACCCTTTTACGAGGTGTGTCCAAGTAGCGAATTTTGGGTCTGTTTATCCGGATTCCCACATCACGCCTTCCAATAATTTAGAATCGCCACCTCCTGACTCTTTTTATCCACAAAATCATTACGGCAAGCTGTTTGGAATTATGATCAGGCTTGCGATATATTCGAACAGCCGCATGCGGGACGCAGTCGTTTACATTCTCACACGCCAACTCCCACACTATAGTTACTGCAGCACCTTAACTTGTGGAGGCTGGGACGTCTACTCCCCATGGGCATGGTCCTTATCTACTCGACCGAGCTTCGGGCATCGGTCCAGGTCAAGGCCACGATACTCTCCTCAGCCCTGTTCCACTCCTCTCTCTAATACCATCCGTGGACAGGCCCATCAGTCGGCATGCTCTAGGCGAAGCCTGTGACGTTCGCTAAGCTGAATGAGTGCCTCATCACTTCTGAGCTGATAACATGGAGACCATCGTACAAACAATAAATACGGGCACCACTATACTTGTCTAACTTAGTTCCAGCGTGATATCTCAAACGAATACCGCACGTATCATTTGAATATTTCATCTTCATCAAGTCTGCATGTTAATTCCCCACCGCTATCCAACTTAGCCGCACTACATGACCCAAAGTTTTAGGCGTTTGGGGAGAGCCTAGGACAGGGGTTGGCATGGCGAAAGCTCGATCCTGGCGCGTAGCGCCAGCTCCATCCCACGATACAATCAAGCATAGTTTTACTGCCGCCTGCTGTTAGTCTAGCCTCATAGATCCTAAGCGTTCACATGTCCATCCAACTTTACGATACCCACGGCCGAGAGGAGAGACATCTCAACTTATCAAACGTAGCTGGTTCAGGCAAATTTTTCAGGGTGGTTTCACCAGATACATAGTGGACTATGCCATCTATCGCCGCCAATGCTGGAGCACCTGACGTGCGCAATATAGAAGCTGCAATATGGAGGCCCCATACTTCGCCTCTTAATCAGGAACTCACCATGCTGATCCCAAAATCACCTTAAAATCAAAACACTTGTCTAGTCATTTATTGGAGTTCATACACGGGACACCCGTCTTGAAAACTTGATCACTTTTAAAGTAACGCTTCAGCCCCAGGCCCTTGTGGTGGGGAGCGACCGAGAAGGTATAAGTGCGAAACCTTTGTCTGGCACAGAGGAAGCTATCCAATTAGGGAGCCCCGGCTCCCTGCTCACTCTTGTCCTCCTGGCCACCTGGTTTGGCAGTCCATTTGCGGCTATGATTCCTCCAGAGCGCACCATGTATCGCCATGGCGCAACGTTCACGCTTATCCTCTGCCAGGCCGTGCGCCCGTTGATAGCGTGCATCCTTAGTAATCTGTGTGGCAGAATTTTCAGGTGCTCTTCTGTTCATTCGGCACTCTGTCACTGTGCCAGCGTCCCACTAATTTTGGCATAATGGTGGTTAAGCACTCAGAGGCATCACATGATGACTGCCCCTGTCGTTTCCTGTCCTTTACTTTGGTGTTCCACCTTTCTGAGGTTTCACGGTGTGTTGGCCAGCTTCCATGTTGCAGGAGCCTTGGTCCTTGAAAAATGCTCGATCACCATTGACTTCAATGGGCTCGTAATATCGAGACGAGCACTGAGCATCGGAGGAAAGTTGTCCTCGAAACCGGCACCCGACATTTGTAGTGCCATTCATCTCTACTTGTGTGCTTCCAAAACTTCTGTCAAATTCATCTGAAAATTCTTAAGCGGAAATACTGGTCGTGAAAAAGGTCTAATATAGAATTGTGTTTTATTTGAAGATAGAGTCTAATAAAAGGATTGTATAAATCGGTAAATGGTTCCATGGTGGGGGGTTGGGAAGGCTGTTTAGGAAAAATGATGAGATGAAATGTGTACAGTTACTTCTCGGCGATCAGTTGTTCTCGTGTGCCGCCTTGCATGCCCACACCAACACACTTCTCGGCCTGCCACGGCCCCACCCCCTCCTGCCATGACTGACACAGCATTAGTTTCAAATGTGTATCAAGCGCAGTGCCAGTGAGATGGGTGGACATTCCAGGAGATGTGGACATACTGAGAGCAGAGCATGCCTGCCTCGTAAAAATACGGGGTACGGGCACTGACCGACAGGGCGTGGGACACGGGAGTGCCGGAGAAGTAAGCAAAATTTTGTTTTTATGGCCTAGCCACCACCCAAGCTCCCCCCAGCCTACCCTATATACTTTAAACACTCGGAAACCCATTAAAAACTCATTTCATGAAAAGCCTGTTATAAGAGCACATTTTGGACTGATATCAATTACATGGTGAACCATTCTTTTGTAAGACCACCATGTAGAGCAGATGAATATCTAGGTGGCTTTGGCCTCCCACTGATGATTGATACGAAAGCACTTTGATACTTTTATACATGAAGATGCCCCCACGATAAACTTAGCAAGAACACCTTGATTGGCTTCAGTAGACCTCTGGAGGACAAGGGGACATCAAAGCCTTGATGTTGAGACAACAAATGTTCGGGGACTCGTAAAGCTCGATGAAGTGTGTCACGTCAAGTCACAATAAGGAGGTGACACCATCTCCATAAATTTGAGGCTCCTTGTTAATTTCACACAATCTGTGGGGAAACGTCTAACTCTCCGTCTCCCGGGCACAAGAGGTCCTCAACGGAGGAGACCAGAACTTGTTGACTATTTTTCATAACGCAAGTGTCCATTGTATGTGGGAAACCTAGATCTTTTTGATTATTTTTCTTGCTAATATTGAAGGAATTATATGAAGAACCTTTCCTTTTTATAATCAGTCATTGATATTGATCAAATATTTGGCTATTGTCCAAAAGATAAAAGGAAAGAACAACTAATAATAATAATGTAGTTAATTCCAATAGAGACAGAGACCTATAGGCCAGTTGGTGTCCAGTTACATCAAGCTAAGATGGTATGTCTCATATTGAAACTTTTGACCCAGGGTCCTCCTGAACCTGGAACTGTTTGACGCCCCCATCTGAGATGTCCCTTTCCTTTGCCTTGGTCACACTTGTTGATGAATGGGAAGGTGTCAGGAGACTGGAGAGTGACAACCACAGTCACAAGACATCCTAGTTCCCAGATCTGGCCATTTGTTCCTCCTCGACTGGATGCTCCTCAATGATCTCGTGAAAGTCTGGGAAAAGTTTGTAGACTCTTCTTCATGATATGTTACATTTTGATGACCTTTCCGACCTTCTGTTGAAAAGGCATTATTTACATAGCTTAATTTTGGCCTGTGCAGATTGAGAATCACAAAGACTTGACCCTAATCACTGCTACTGGACAGTTTAAGTGGTGGCTCCATTAACTCATAGGGGAATCCCCCCTCCCTCAAAACTAATTGTGTCCCGAATTTGAGTATAGTCTCTATGGTTTTTGGTGGAGACTATAGTAAATATGGGGGTCTGCTGTTCTGGGATAAGGCTTTATAAATTCTCCCATAAGGTTTGAATTTTTGGTTGAATTATTCTCCCAATCACGAGAAAGCTTTGCCTGTGATTGGATTCCCGTTCTGACCCCGGGCTGTTCGCTACTCTCCTTCGCTGCCAGCCTGACCTCTGTTCTGTCTTTGACCCGGAACTTTTGCCGCTTGTCTTGACCTCGCTGCCTGTCACCGACCACGAGATTGCCTGGCCGAACTCGTTACCTCGCCTTGGCCTTGCCCCCGGACAACAGTGGCACCTGTGGAACGACCTGGTGGTACCACGTGCACAAGTTCAACACGCTTTGTGGCAAGGTCTTGGCGAAGACCAGGTGCCACTTAATTTTGGTCCCAGGTGTCGGCTTGTGTCATCGTCCGCGGTGGTCCAAGGGACCATTGGCCGTGAAGCCTGGCACCCTATCGTTCCACAAAAGGAAACATTACCAAACACTCGGTTGTGACAACTGGGAGCATCAGGAGAAAAAATACATGAAAGTCTCTTTGTACATATAAGGCAATAACGAAATGATGATTGCTGCGTATCACTTTTTAAAGAAATGGGGGGGGGGGGGTTGTGGAGGTTCCCTTAAGAACAGATGTCATTAGAGGATAGGACTGACTAAATTTGGATATATAATAGTCTTGTTCTGATATGTGAAGTGAAGCCTTTTGTCTGTTACCTCATCAGTCCTCATCAGTCAGTGATTTACTGACCATAAAAATGGCCACAGATGGAGGGTCATCTGATCTCTACCGGACCCATGTGGATGGGGTCCACCCCTGTTAAAGGAAATCTACCATAAGAAATCAACCTATAATGTTCTCTAAACTTACACCCAGGGTCGTCCGGTCCAGTGTGCGTTGAAAGCACATGGTGGGCCCTGATGTCTTTTAGCTCCACCCTCCACCAGTGCTGGTCTGCGGCCACTGACACCACCTATGAAGTCTGTGTTGGGGCTTAACATAGAGGACACAGATAGAGCTGGCTGCTGCATGTAGCTATTAGGGAGGGATATGAGAGGGGCCCACAAAATGGAGGGAAGTTGGGGTGGGGGGGGTACAATATTGTATATGAGAAGGGGCCCACAATATGAGGGTATATGAGAGGGGCCTACATATGGGGAGAATATGAAAGGGAATCCACATATGGGGGATATGAGAGAGAGGCCACAATATGGGGGAGTTATGAGAGGGAGCCCACAATATGGTGGGTATGAGACTGAGGCCACAATATGGGGGGATATGAGTGGGGGCCACTAATATAGGGTGGGGTATGAGAGGGGGCCTACAATATGGGGGTATATGTGGAGGGGAGCCCACAATATGGGTAAATATGAAAGGGTGCCACAATATGGGGGATATGGAGGGGGCCTACAATATAGGGGATATCGGATTGGGCCTACAATATGGCGAGGATATCAGAGTCCATAATATGGAGAAGGATATGGGAAGGAGCCAAAATTGGGGGGGATATAAGGGGAGCCTACAATATTTGGAAATTTGAAGGGGGCCCACAATATGGGGGGTATGAGAGGGGGCCTACAATATGAGGGGATATAAGAGGGGGCCACAATATGGGATGATATGAGAGGGAATCACATTATGTGGGGGATATGAGAGAAAACCCATAATATGGGAGAGTGAGAGTTATGAGAGGGAGCCCACAATATGGGGGCACATGAAAGAGAGCCCACAATATGGGGGAATATGAGCAGGGGCCCACAATAAGGGGGGATATTAGAGGGGGTCCACAATATGGGGGGGATATAGAAGGGGCCACCAATGGGTATATGAAAGGGGGGGGCAAACCATATAGTGGGATATTAGAGGGGGGCTGCAATATGGGGGGTATGCATGGGGACCTAATATAAGGGAAAGATGAGGGGGGGACAATATGAGGAGGAGAGAGGGGTGCACATATGAAGGGAAATGAGAGACCATAATATGAGGGGGAGATGAGGGGCCCTTTGGAATGCATAACCCTTGTATGCCAACACAGATCACCATTGGAGGGTGAGCTTTTGGAAACTCGAGCTCAATGTAATGGGACAGGTCCACTCAGTCCGATCAAACAATACATCTAACAGGTCATTTGTCTTCACATGGAAACATGTAGTAATCTTATGTACTAATGTAGTGGTTGGTTATATGATATCTTAATGCATGGAAAATAAAATTTACAGTTTTTGCAACCCAAATCGTTTGTTGTGTAGTATGATAGTTTCAAAGCAAAACTAAAGAAACACATAAGCATGGTGGTCAGTGGTAGACATTCTCGCCTGCACGCGGGAGCCGGGTTCGATACCGGCCAATGCAGTCATAGTTTTTTTTCCTTCAAATCATCTGAGATTTGTTAAGCCCATTTGAAACGTTATTAAATAAAATTGTGTTTTACTTGAATATGGAGGTACAGACTTATTAAAGGGGTGTTTAAAAATATATAGGTGGCCTGTCGGTGGGGGTGGACTGTAGAAAAAGTGAAAATTGTATTTACCTTCTCGGCGCTCGTGTCATGTGCTGGGGTGTTGGTGTGCGCCGTCCCTGTTTATTCACAGAGGCAGGCATGCTCCCTCCAAACAACTCACGTTGTCACGGGCCACCCGTCCCCTCCTGCCACGCTGATACAGCATTAGTTTCAATGTGTATTAGGCACAGTGGCGAGGAGATGGGTGGGGGGTGCCAAGAGGGCGGAAATAGTCGTAGTGGAGCTGTCTGCCACGGTTAAGATACAGGGACACGGCACCGGCGGACAATGGCGTGGGACAACGGAGGTGCCAGAGAAAGTAAGTGAAAGTTTATTTTTTATGGTGGACCGCCCCCTACACCCCCACAGGCTACTTATATATTTTGTAACCAATTGGACAACTCTTTTTAGGCCCCATTTGGCTGACCATTTTGAATGGTCAACCATTTTTTGTAAGACCACCCTGTGAGCAGATGAAAAATCTGGTTGGCTGTGGCCTCGACGGATGAGCTAATATAAGCATTTGATTTATAAACATGAAAGTGCCCCCCAATAACTTAGCAGAACACTTGATGGCTTCAGGTAGACCTCTGGAGGAAAAGGGACATCAAAAGCTTGCAGTGTTAGAGCAAAAAAACACGGTCGGGGACTCGTAAAGCTCAAGAAGTGTGTCTTTCCCAAGAACACACTTCATGTCACAATAAAGAGGTGACACCATCTCCATAATTTGAGGCTCCTTGTTAATTTCACACAATGCTGTGGGAAGCTTCTAACTCTCCATCTCCCGGGCACAAGAGGTCCTCAACGGAGAGACCAGAACTTGTTGACTATTTTCCATAACGCAAGTGTCCATTGTAGTGTGGGAAACCTAGATCTTTTTGATATTTTTTCTTTACATAATATTGAAGGAATTCTTTGAAGAACATTTCCTTTTTATACATCTGCCATTGATGTTCATCAAAATATTTGGCTGTTGTCCAAAAAGATAAAAGGAAAGAACAACTAAATAATAATAATGTCGTTAATTTCCACATAGAGACAGAGACCTATGGGCTAGTTGGTGTCCAGTTACCATCAAGCTTAGATGGAATATGTCTCATTACTGAAACTTTTGACCCAGGGTCCTCCTGAACCTGGAACTGTTTGACGCCCCATCAGAGATGTCCCCTTTCCTTTTGCCTTGGTCACACTTGTTGGATGAATGGGAAGGTGTCAGGAGAATGGAGAGGTGACAACCACAGTCACAAGACATCCTAGTTCCCAGCTCCTGCCATTTGTTCCTCCTCCACTGGTATGCTCCTCAATGATCTCGTGAAAGTCCTGGGAAAAGTTTTGTAGACTCTTCTTCATGATATGTTACATTTTGAGGACCTTCCGACCTTCTCTTGAAAGTGCATTACTTTACATAGCTTAATTTTGGAATAGAGCAGTGGCTTTGGCCGTGCAGATTGAGAATCACAAAGATCTTGCCCCTAATTCACTGCTACTGACAGTTAAGTGGTGGCTCATTAACTCATAAGGGGGATCCCCCCTCCCTCCAACGAATTGTGTCCCGAATTTAGCTATAGTCTCTACTGGTCTTCTGGTGGAGACGATAGTAAATATGGCGGGCCTGGGGTTCTGCTGGATAAGGCTTTATAAATTTCCCCCATAAGGTTTGAATTTTTGGTGACTATTCTCACAATCACTTGTGAGCTCCAACATGACTACTGTTGTCGAGAAAGCTTTATCTTGTGCCTGTGATTGGATTCCCCATTCTGACCCCAGGCCTGTTCCTACTTACGCTCCTTTGCTGCCAGCCCTGACCTCCTTCTCTGTCTCTGACCCTGAACCTTTGCCTCTTGTCTTGACTTCTTGCCTGTCCCCAACCACGAGATTGCCTGCCGACTCTGTACCTCGCCTTGGCCGTCACCGCGGACAATGTGGCACCTGTGGAATGACCTGGTGGTACCACGTGCAGCAAGTCCAACACGCTCTGGCAAAGACCAGGTGCCACTTAAATTTTTGTCCCAGGTGTCGGCTTGTGTCATCGTCCGCGGTGGTCCAAAGGGTCCACTGCCACTGAAGCCTGGCAATGACTTATCTGATATCCACAAGATAGAGGAAACGTTGCCAAACACTTGGGTGTCTGACGACTGGGAGCAATCAGGAGAAAAATACATGAAAGTCTCTTTGTACATATAATGGCAATGCGAATGAATGATTGGTGCGCTATCAACTTTTAAAGAAATGGGGGGTTGGGGTTGTGGAGGTTCCCTTTTAATCTTATGCACTAATATAGTGGTTTGTATATGATATCTTAATGAATGGAAAATTAAATTTACAGTTTTTGCAACACACATCGTCTGTGTTGTCAGTATGATTAACTTTCAAAAGCAAAACTTCAGAAACAGACAAAGCATTGGTGGTTCAGTGGTAGAATTCTCGCCTGCCACGCGGGAGGCCCGGGTTCGATTCCCGGCCAATGCAGTCATGTTCTTTTTTTCCTTCAAATTCATCTGAGATTTTGTTAAGCCCATTTGAAAACGCTCTATTAAATAAATTGTGTTTTACTTGAATATGGAGTTACAGACTTATTAAAGGGGTGTTTAAAAATATATAGGTGGCCTGTCGGTGGGGGGTGGACTGTAGAAAAATTGAAACTTATATTTACCTTCTCTGACGTTCCTGTTGTCACGTGCCGCGGTCCGTCGGTACCGTGTCCCTGTTTATTCCCCTCCTGCCACGCCTGATACAGCATTAGTTTCAATGTGAATTAGGCACAGTGGCAGGAGATGGGTGGGTGTGCCAAGAGGGCGGAAATAGTCGTAGTGGAGCAAGTCTGCCATTGTAAAAATACAGAGACAATGGCGGACAATGGTGTGGGACAACGGGAGTGCCGGAGAAAGTAAGTGAAGGTTTATTTTTTTATGGCCGGACCACGCCCTACTATACACCCCCCCCCCACCTCACTCACACACACACAGGCTACTTATATATTTTGTAAACAATTGGACAACTCTTTTTAAGGACCATTTTGGCTGATCCATTTTGAATGGTCAACCATTCTTTTGTAAGGCCACC
>WNYA01003847.1:0-22140 GCA_019512145.1 Engystomops pustulosus
TTACAAAAAGTCAGTTGACAGAGCAAGAGGAGAAAAGTCTATATGTGACCATAAGCAATATGTATATACGTTGTCACAATTGGACAACATTTTTGGCATTTTGACAGGAATTGTGTCAATAATGCAATATGAATATTCAAAGGCTGAAAAATTCTTTAAGTGATATTAATGTCCTCTATCTGTAAAAATGTCCCTGAAATCTGGACATATTGCAAACTTCATGTAAAGTTAAACATCATTAAGCAGATTTATCATTCCCTACACGTCATGCAATGCATGAATAAAGTTGCAATTTCTGGTGCTCTCTATTTACATCCTACATGACACTTAAGTGTGGTGTATCAGCAGTGGAGTAACTAGAATTTGATGGGCCCCAGTGCAAAGACTGTGCCAGGCCTCCCGACTATAATGTATGGTTTATAGTAATAGTCTTCACATATGGGAAAGTGACACCATAAGGGCCCCCTAAACCTCTTGGGCCCGGGTGCGACGGCGACCTCTGCACCCCCTCAAGTTACGCCCCTGTGTATCCGGGTGGAACACCTTGTCCCATCATCTTTACTATAACTTGCACAAGTTACATCTGACTGACGTTGATTTCAATTTCAGTTCTGCAGAGTTCCTTTCTAAGTTTATGATACAGTAATGAGTCTATACCCCACATTTAGTGGTAGCAGTGCTTTATTGATAATATAATAGTAACATTTTGTTCTGTCAGAAAATTGAATGCGCAGTCAATCCTGAAAAGACAAACAATTGTGTTCAGAACACAACATATATTCATTTCTCACTGTTTAAGATATTTTAAGGTTTCCCTTTTTCTTGTTTGCTGGAATGGCTCAAATCAAGATCCTTTCTTTTCTATCCAAGGAAGTGTGATCTGAGGCTAACAATGTGCCCTTTGTTTCCTGTACAAGTAATGTACTGCCTGGGAGACATGCTGTGAAGCTGCTAAGGACAGTTGTAGCGTGTTTGGGAACACAACAGATAAGCACTCAGCTCTTTTATCACATGCTCACTTTCAGATGAATAGACATTCTTGTACCAAGTAAGAAGTAACCCAGATCTACTTCTGCTGAATGAAGAGCATCATTCTATGCCTGCTGCGGCTGTAGGATTCACAATATGTACATCAGTGCATTATATGTAAAGTAAAACACAAGATCATCATTATGCAACTTTTCTGGTGTTCAA
Organism: Engystomops pustulosus; assembly: GCA_019512145.1. Taxonomy (NCBI): domain Eukaryota; kingdom Metazoa; phylum Chordata; class Amphibia; order Anura; family Leptodactylidae; genus Engystomops; species Engystomops pustulosus. The sequence continues at coordinate 1,195 of WNYA01003847.1, forward strand.
TTACTTGGCCCCAAAGGTGTCCAACTCTGGTGGTGAAGTGAATAAAATGTTTTTGGACTGTGTTTGGGATTTGGTTTTCATAAAGACGGAATAGATTTCTTGTGAAGGGACTGGAGTAAAAGTATTTTCAAAATGTAAATGATTTTTAAATGAAGGGTTTTAAAGGTAAACCGACTTGATTTAACATAAAAGAGGGAATGCAAAAAATGTATTTCATGCCCTAGCGAAGAGTGCTAACAGGTCATGTACGTGTCACTCTGTAACAGTCGGGTTGCTTAGTTTGTGCATAATATATTAGGTTTTAACGAGTCATTGTCCATGAAAAATAGGACCACATTGAATTTAGTTATTTTTAAATAGTTTTTTCATCTTGTCTTTCTACTTTATGCTCCTGTATTTATGCTTTAGTTTAGTACTTTGTTTAGTTACTTAGTACCAAGTTTAGAAGGGCATTTTCCAGGATTATTTGATGTAAAAAGCTTGGAATGAAAATGTTTCAGGTTTTCCTTTTGGAACTATATACCGTATATTGAATGCATGTATTTATACAGTATAAGGCCTCTTTCACATGACCATTATGGGGACCGATAGCGGATATCACAGAGTCACTGTACCTTGCACGGGCTATAGTACGGGCTAGCATACGTTAGTGTAAAAGAGGCCTTACTGGAATGTTATTTGCACATTATGCTTGCTGGCTCACCCGTGACCTTAAGTTTACCTTTGTTGTTTTAGGAGGTTTCTCCACTGTGTTTCTTGTTCGGACTCATGGAGGACTTCGTTGTGCTCTTAAGAGAATGTATGTTAACAATGTGCCTGACCTCAACATTTGCAAAAGAGAAATAACCATTATGGTAAGTCACATCTTGGAAATCACATGCATATTCACATACAGAATCTTTTTTTCCTCAAATGAATCTTATTTATATTTAAACAGAATTGTATAGGAAAATGACATAAAACTTAGACTCTGCTATCTGTAAATGCTCATAAGTGAGGCTACAACCTGACATGGTGGCTCCTGTTGTGGTTGTAATGATTCATATGAATGGTAAAAGCTACAGATGGGAGTGGTGATCCAAAAGAGAACTCTTAGTGTAGGTTTACAGTCAGTCAGTCAGGAATAACTTGGTACCTATATAAGTGGAAATAGATGCTGTCAGGGAAATTTCATCCCGTTGTGTGACCCACCACTTGCCATCCATGTGCTAATAGCTGAACAATCAGATCGGAAGGACATACTGATTTCCATATTTATATTAAAGCTGGTGACTTGTACTCATTTTTCACTACCTGGAACCAATGGCCCAACTTTTTTAAAATAGTTTTTTTTACAGTTAATGTGTAAGGAATTTAGTATAAAAGGACATACCATATATACTCTAGTATAAGCCGAGACCCCTAATTTTACCACCAAAACTGGGGAAACCTATTAACTTGAGTACAAGACGAGGGTGGGAAATGCATTGGTCACAGTCTCCCAGTATATAGCCAGCCAGCCCCCTGTAGTATATATCCAGCCCCCATGTAGTATACAGCCGGCCAGCCCCCATGTAGTATACAGCTGGGCCAACCCCTATGTAGTCTACAGCCGGCCAGCCCACAGTTTGCCAAGCACATTAAAAAAAACAAAAAAAAACAAAACTTACATACTCACCATCTGGCGCCCTGATGCTCGCGAACCTCGGCGCGGCTCCTGGCAGTTCCTCTTATGTCTCCTCTCTGCTGTATTAACTGGCAGATACGCGTTCACACTATGACGTCATCAGCGGCGACACCGTCGCATCATAGTGTGGGCCGGCCGGCATATCACAATGGAGTGTCTCTGCCGGCTACTACAGCAGAGAGAAGACCGAAGAGGAGCCACAACGAGGATCGGCAGCCACAACGAGCATCGGGGCGATGTAGGGTGGGTATATAAGATTATATTTTTTTAATTGACTGATTATAAGCCGAGGTGAGGTTTTTCAGCACATTTTTTGTGCTGAAAAACTCAGCTTATACACAAGTATATATGGTATGTACATAAAAATGGTTCCATAATGGCAAAGATTAGTCGTATACACAGGGAGAATCTCATGCAGTGCCACCACCCCTTCAAGCTACATTGTCTGAACATAATGTAAAATCCTTTTTGTAGCCTAAGCAGAATGTTATAATAAAATGTATTGATTGTTACTGCTCAAACATAATGTACAATGTACTCTCCAAGTATAGCGCTGTCATTGCTTTAAAGACAAGACTCCCAGACATCACCTTTGGTGTAATGGCATAATTTAAAGGACATTTAAAAATAGTGCTCCTTTCTTCTGATGTTTTTTTTTTTTTTACTGCGCTACAGAATAAATAAAACCACATGAATTATTAATTTTTTACGGCTGGGCTCTGAGAGAAAGTATTTGAAGGTCTTTATCAGAGAGGTTGAAGTTGAATTCTTTTGTACTGTACTTGGTTAATATTCATTGTACTTAATTCCCTAGAAATTGTACAGAGTCCTTGATTGTGTATTAAAATTAGCCAGACTTGCTTAAAGCTGCGTAATGCAACCGACTGAAAAATTGCCATAGTGAACTGTGGGGGATTTATCTGTACTTCTACATTTATCTGTGCTTTTTTTTTTGTGACTAGAACTATCTCCACGAAAAATAGTTGTAAAGGGGGCGCGGTTAGTGGCAGAGTTGCCCCACCTGAACGTTAACTGGTTTTTATACATAAGACTTGGAAAGATCAGCCAATGTTTATACTTCATCTCTACATAGGAAATTCATCTTGTTAGAAGATGAATTAAATGCAGGGCATGTGTCCTTCTTTCCATTTCCCCATTGACTTGCTTGGTGGAATATGTAGCATCCCCTCCAATGATGGGACTGTACTGCTCCTGCAGCACTCCTTGGCTCTTCAGCCCGTGCCCACTCACGCACGATAACTTCCAGCTCTTTTCTGGAGCTCCGGCGGTGAGAATGCTGAGGAGCGAAGAGTGCTGTGGGGAAGCTTTGGGAGGTGAGACTTAAGAGACTACAGGGGCGTGCGGTAGCCTTGGTTCCTGGCGTTCGGTCGGGTTCCTTCACATCCAGTAGCCTCTGCAGTTTATTTACGTAACTGAGAGATGACAACATTTTTTGTTAGGGTGAAAAGATTAGATAAAGACAGTGTAGGGCTTAGAAGAGAGAAATGAATCTACCATCATGAATATATCAGTTAGTGTATTCCTGATGATAGGTTTCCTACCCTGCTTCACCTGTGGGAATAAGAGTTTATAAAGGGACCATATCATTAGTTGTTAATTTCCATTATACGCCTCTGTTGCTGTTTCTGGTGAAATAACACCTTAAAAAAGAGCAAATGGCAGTGCTAGTTTTACATGCTCCTTGGCTGGAGCAAGTGGATTGTGCATACCCTGTTGACAAATAGTTTTGATTGCTTCTGATGTTGCCTTTACCAGCTAAATCAACACTTGTCTGATGTAACAGTGTTTCTGTTTGTGATGAACCAAGAAAATATAGTTTTTGCTTTGATATCTAGAACAGCGACGGTGGGATTGATGCTAATACTTTAATGTTACCATTGCACTTTATTTATAGCTTTAGGCCTTTATCTGATGTACATTTGCTTCCTCTTTGAGTCACTCAGCCTTTTTGTAGATAGCTTCAATCAGCAAATACATTTTGTGAAAACTGCTTACTTTTAAAAAAAAAATCTGGACACCCTTACATGTCAGCTGTTTGTGGTAAATCATGAGTTTTCTATACATAACTGACAAAGATAGTATATCAGTTGTCACTTCAGTTTAAGTAACCATTTCAGCTCCTTAAAGGACATCTACCACCAGGATCAAGGATTGTAAACCGAGCACACTGGCATACCGGTGTGTGTGCTATCCCTGTTTTTTACGAAAAAAAAAAAGAATTATGCTAATGCCTCTGAGGGGCTATAGGTTCCATAGGTTTTAATGGAGCCCCTTAGGCTCATTTGCATAAATGTAAAACCTTTTATTCTTAAAAACAAGGACATAAAAGGCTTAAAGAAAAGTGGATCCTTCCTTGGTTTGCAATCCTTGATCCTTGTGGTACATCTCCTTTAACAGAGAATAGTTATATATTTATTGTCAGTTTTGTAGAGGACAAACAGAGCACAGTAGAAAGATTTTTTTATGTAAGTACCTTTGTCCAACACACCATTTATCACACATTATCGTACAGCATGTGGAAGAAACCATGATTCATCAAACTAGGCCTCCTCAGTCTATTTGCCTTTTGGCCCAGTTTTGACTGTCTACAGATGCAGGCAATAGACACAAGTCAGCATTGCTACTGTGTTCCAACCTTTCCATAGCAGCCAGCATAAACTTTTTCCACAATTTCTGCTATAGTAGCTTTTTTTTCTGAGATCTAGCCAAATGAGCTAATTTTTGCACCTTCAAAAGTATAAATGAGTCTTGGTCAACTATTACTGTCTTACTATCCTTCCTTTGAAGAACTTTGGTGGACGATACAGGAAATCTTGTTGCCTATCCTGTAAAAAGATAACGGAGGCCTACTTTGGGCAATATAATTGTGCCCTTATTATTGCTTTAGTATAATAAAAATTGGTGTGAGTGCCGGTGACTTAGGATTGCTGGATACTTTTAGTTAGTGCAGCGTTAACATTGCTTTGATTTCTTATGTAATCTGTCTTGTTTGTGTACTGCTTAACAGTTAATGTTTTGGAACTTGAATCATGATTCAGGTTTCTGTATTTTTGTTCTACTTAAAGGGGTATTCACATTGAATTTGATTCATCTGCCATACATATACATTTCTGCATGTTATTAAAAATGTTTTTACCTGGGTGAAGATGACGTCCCATAAATGTTGTCATGCCTTAAAAACAAGATTCACAGGCACTCTTTGAGCTGTGGCCAGATATGCGCTATTTAGGCCTGCCTGAACACATGGATTTTGCGTTCATTACCGTAGGACATGCAGTAACTCCCGGACAATTCATATGCAATAACAATTAGTTTCCTTACACAATCTCTCTAGCAGTGTCAGTTGTTCTTTATTTCTAAAGGCCCATATGACTACATTTATGGGAAATTATCTTTAAATGGGTAATTTTTACATACAATACATACAATTGAAGAAATGTATGAATAAATGTGAATGCCCAGATGAGTATACCCTTTTAAATAAAGAATATCAAAGATCGCTCGTAAGGCCATTCACGTATTATATCTGATAAATGTATAAGTATTTCTATCAGATTTCTTTGGGTTGGTATTTTTAAAGGGTCTGAAAATCCCCTTTCCTTATTTTGGTATACTTCTACTTCAGAAAGAGAGAGTCTACTCGTATTAAGATTGAAACTGGGTGATGAGTTAAACAGCTGTAAACAGGCATCACATATAGGAAAGCTACAAGAAATGTATGAATGATTACATATTCAATAGAAGTATATTCAATAGCCTGAATATTTGTTACTTACTGTTAAAGGAACTAGCACACTGACATACTGGAGTGACAAACATTACTTTGAAAGAGACACAACAAAAACTTGAAGGTTGGTGGCATTTTATAAGGCCACACAGAGCCGCCATATTACCCTGGGTGAAACATGTCTAAACGCACTACTCAGATGTTCTATCTATATGTGTGTGTGTGTATATATTACATACACATACACGTACAGACACGTACATATATATATACATACATACATTACATAGTTAGGCCCTTTGCACGCATATGAATTCTCCAGTTCACTTTATTTCAGGAAGTTGGTGAGGACAGATTTACTTCGTATAAAGCAGTGATGGCTAACCTATGGCTTTGGTGCCAGAGGTGGCACTCAGAGCCCTTTCTGTGGGCACTCAGGGCATCACCAGAGAGGACTCCAGGTATCTTCCTGCAGTCCCAGACAGCCCAGGACTTGCTGTGCACATTGGTATTTTAAAGTGACAGTGCTACCTGGGACTATTTTCTGCTTTATTGGTGTCCTCAGGGTGCTGGTATCAATGAAAACTGTGACAGAGCAGGGAGTATAAATCACAAATTAAATTTCTGTGTTGGCACTTTGCGATAAATAAGTGGGTCTTGGATGTAGTTTGGGCACTCGATATCTAAAAGGTTTGCCATCACTGATATAAAGGGAGTCCTACTAAATATTGACCTCATGGAAAACACATTCCCTTAGGATAAAGGAGAACGGTTAAGAAATGTTTACTTTTTTACTTTTCTATAGTAGATTCATTTTTACATTTCTGATGAATCTGTTCAAACATAAGCAACTCTATTCTATATCATGCCTAGAGCTCGGAAAAACTATTTGCCTTTGGTGCTTGATGTCATTATAGAAGAATGCAATTTGTGGTCTTATTTTTTTTAAGTTCAATTGAGCTATGTCTGCAGCAGTGTATATAGACACTTGAAAAGAAGCTTCAGAAGCTTTTTCTCTTTTTATTAGTGTTATTGAGTATAATGCACAGGTTTATACTGTAATACCAAACCCATATATGTAATGCATGGCTGTTTTGGAGGCAGAAGTTTATTTTATAGTGGATGGGGGGATAACTGTCCGGTTTCTTGGGTGTCCTGTCTGAAGTGAGGGATTAGGGCATGTATGCTACCACTTTGGACTAAACAGATGGAGCTGGACTGGAAAGATAGCTAAATGACAGTTAAGATGCTGTATACTAAATATCTGTATGAAGTACAGTACCTACCTCAGAGGCCCACTGGGCATTTACCTGTGCACCCTGGGTTCCAGTGTCTGTCAATAAGAACTCTTGATCATCTGCTATGTTAATAGGATTTTTGCTTCTGCTGATTGACACCAAACATGTACAGTAGATAACAACTGTACAATTGTATGGAGTTCATTGATGGGTTGGTATTGTTCTGTTTTACAGTTCACAGCACATATTATACTTATTGTTCAACATTATTTCCTGTAACTATTGCAGAAGGAGCTATCGGGCCATAAGAATATTGTTGGATATTTAGACTGTGCCATTAATTCTGCCAGTGATAATGTTTGGGAGATCCTTATTCTTATGGAATTCTGCAGAGGTAAGAATGAACTACTGCTTCATTGATTTATTGTTCATTATTATTAATCTTATATTGCTCTCATTTCTCCTTTCTAGTCTCACTGACTGGCCTCATACGCACAGTTGTGTGTGTGAGTGCCAGATAGGCTGCACATACGACATCAATTAAAAATGCCTGTGCATTCACTACGTCTCCTTCTAAAATCACATTGAAGTTAAATCAAGGGTGGTCACCTCTGTATGAGCGTGTGTATATGTGTGTTCTGCAGGTAAGGCCTCATGCACACAATCTTATTTTGTCGCGGTCATGTTCATGGTGTGCCATGCACTATATCTTGCCATACCTTGAATGTGCATGCTAGACTTCAATGGGTTCCAATTTATGCGACTAGCTCATTGACCTTAAATACTATTATGTGCATGAGTCCTTACCTGAAGCAAACACACACATACATATGATCATACGAAGGTGCCCACCCTTGATTTATTTTTTAATGTCTTTTGAAAGGAGACATGGAAGGAGACATGGTGAATGTGTACTTTCAGTCTCTTCTCTTTACTAATATTTAAGTACATATATAACCCAGGTGGAGTTCGCAGTGAGTTGCTAAGAAAGCTGTTTGTTTAAAGGTGTCTGTACCTGTATAAAAAAACAAACGTCTGATTTTTCATGGAGATACTTTTACTGTGCAGTCATTTAACAGTGAATGGATCTGAGCTCTAAAGATCATAATTACATTTTCTGAAGGCTACAACAATCCCCATTCAGGAGGAAGTGCACAGGCCTTTGCGTTGAATAACTTCAGCACATCTGTAGTCACGAGAAGTTACTAGCCTCTCACACTGTTTTGGTGTGATTTTGGTCCACTTTTATTCCAGTTATTTCCACAGTCCTGTGACTGTTGTGGGTTTATTGGGTTTAGATATGTAATCTGGGCTGGCCAATTCATTGTTTCAATGTTTTCTGTTTTTACATGAAAATTGCTGGCTGATTGAGTGAATAAAGCAAGGAAGGGGACCACGAGTTGTTTAAGGTTTTAATACATACTTGCATTCAATCTTCCATGTAGCTGTATGAGAGGTCCAACTCATGCAGCAGATAACATTCCCCAAGCCATAACACCACCTTTCGCTTGGTCACTTGTTGAAATGCCCTTAAATGTTCTCTTCTTTATCCTGACCCTCTTATTTATGTCTTTCGAGTGCAACTTCTCTCCCTATGGCCCTTGGGGCTTTATCTGGATAACCTGCAGCTGGTGGGTTTGTCGCCCCATTTTTGCAAACTCTGTGGAAAGTTGGGCTGCCAGTTAAATGTGGTTTTGTCAGATAGATAAAGAAATGAACACCAGATGCCCGATCAACAATGAGAACTTGTAGGTATCGGAAAGTGTTCCCTAATTTTGATCAGTGCTCTTTTTCATGTATCCCATTTACATTTTATTACGTGCTTTAGAACAGTCTTCCCAAACCTTTTTGTATCTTGGGACCAACTTCACCCAAAAATTTTTTACCGGGGCCAGGTAACTCTCACCATGGTCACTGGAATGTGCAATCTTCTACAGCCCCGATTCTAAAATGCCCCCTTCCTGCAGCTTGCTCCCTTTTCTTTGGCCTCCTTTTAATGTCCTGATAAAAGACTGCTAAGGAAAAGGGGAAATTATAATCCCCCGTTTTCAATAGCAACCCTCACACCCTTCATTTTCATACCACATACCATACCACAGTATAAGCTGACCCAAGTGTAAACCAAGGTACCTAACAAAAACTGGAAAAACTTCTAGTATAAGCCTAGGGAAATGCAGCCTCTGCTCTTTAATAAAATGTCCGGCAGTCTCCCCTCATCAATGAAATGTCCACAGCAGCCTCCCCACAATTAATGAAATGTCCACAGCAGAACCCTCCCTAATGCAATGTCCCCAGCTGAGCCCCCCCCAGCGCACTGCCCCTAGCATTGCATTCTCCAAATGAAATGCCCACAGCAGTGCTCCCCCCATAAAATGCCCACAGCAGTGCTCCCTCAACTCCTGATAAATGAAATGTCCACAGTAGAGGCCTCATAAAAATAAAGTAAACAAGTCCAGAAAAGTTCTTACAACAGTTGTAGAAACAAATTTTCTGTAAAAATGTGTATGGTTTGTTCAAAAGGGTTGTGTTTTGTCCCAAATCCCTTATTATCCAATAATCTTCCTTGGAGACTTGGAGTAAAACAACATATTGATAAAGACCAGTGACCACCGGGTCGCGGCCCAAGACCGGGCCGCAGCCAACCACTTAAACTTGGTGGGGAAAAAAGGTACTTCCCTCCCGCTCTCCTCCTCACCCTGTGGCTCCGGCTTCTACTCTTCTCCGCTTCCTGGCAGTGTGGGCAAAGGCAGGTCAATGCTATACTTCAAGTCTATGAAGACTGCTGCTTTAGAACATATACAATTTATTACATTTATTACATGTTGTTTGTTGTAATTCTGATGCCCAATGTATGTATTCTGGATGATTGAGTCTGTAATGGCAAGCAAAATGCCACCAGAGACATTGATACAGAGGTTTCATGTAAAGCGGGTTTTGACTGTTCTTGATTGTGTTACAGAAAACGATATACCTATAGCCTTGATATTCAGGTATAAAGCACAAAATAAAATCTGCTCCTCTGATCTGTAACACAGGTTTCTCTGACTACAAAGGTTGTATATCACAAACAACCTGAAATAATGTGTTACCCGAGAGGTGCAGAGAGAATCCCTACTGGACTGGAATGGTCATCTCCACTGCCAACCTGCTAATCATTTAATAAAAATTCCCCATTAAAAGTATAATCAATCTACTCTTATCTATAGACCCTTGTGTTTCTTGGATTCTTTATATCTTGCCCTGTTCTTTCTGGAACCTAGTAAACATAGAAGCGGAATATTGGGGAAATCTATCTTCTGACCACATTTCCTGTCACCATCTCGCAATATACTTATATGGCAATAAAATAATTAATGGAAAATTCCTTTATTGCTTGGAAACTGTTTCTGAAGTTATGAAAAAAATCATCTTGCCAGATGTTATTCTAAGGATACATTTACTATGAAGGTATTGTGGCAGTAACGTGCCAGACTCAAAAAGAAAAGCTTTCTAGCATATTATGCCCTCATCCTTAAGTAAGGGGGTAATTCCTTTATTTACAGTGAGCTGTACCCCAGTCAGGGTGCAGGCGTACAAGTATCCAAAAAAAGAGAGAGGTATGACAATAAAAAGAAGGGCGACTCTCCTGTTATGTACAGGGGCATAAAAAACCACTTAACGTCAGGGAGAAAGAACAACAATGGGAGGCAGAGGTAATCAATTCAAAGTTGCCAATTTCTGGAAAGGTTCTTTGAATATCGTCCTTCACTGCCGAGTTTTTTCATATGTCCTTTTTTTTTTTTTTTTTTTTTACCCTGGCCTTAACATGTTTCACTGCCAAAAGTTCCAATTGACGGTAATATACATCCGAGCCACCATACAAATAAACTCTATCAGTTGGTGTGCCTGTTTGAGACTCCCCAGATACCTGTCAACCAACATTAGGATGACCGGGATCATCTGAATGTGAAGTAAACTTTACACAAAAGAAATGCAGTAACTGAACAAAAGGTTGTTACTCTTGTCACATCCACCAAATATGTACAGCTGAGCACCTGTTGTAGCAGACAGGTGTCACTGGACGGTCCAGGGGCCGCGGGCGGCTGTAAACAATCTGAAGCCTTGTTAGTGAGGGGTGGCAGGACAGGAGAAGGGGCGCACATGAGGTAAGCGTTTTGTTAGTTTTGTTATTTGCAGCCCCTCCATCCCCCAGCTCTGTATACAAACATTTTTTATTCCTGGAAAACCCCTTTAAATATTATAGAGAACCAAGGAAGCAAGCAGTAGGTAGGTATGTATGTGATGTACATATTGGTAAAATCTGTATCCTCCCGTTTGGAGTGCATTCCTAGCACTTTCAGTACTATGGTTTTTGTAAACAGCTTTGTTGGGAATTCGTTGCAATCATTCCACCTCCATGCGCTGATCAGTGAAGAACCAAGTGTTTGTTATGCCTGTCTCATCCATAGCCAAGCACATATAAGGCTTTCAAACCACGTAAAATGCACCTTTAAGAAGAGAAGCTTTTTGTGAGAGCCCTTTATTGAAATCCCCGAGACTCTTAACTACCCATTGCTGCTTAGAATTTTTATGTAGGTGTGTTAGATGAGATCCAGCACGACAGCTAGGGATATTAAAGTGTGAACCAGGCTTTAAAATCTTGACTGATGAAGTGTTTCTGAAATGACAGACCCTCTCAGTATATCTAAACTGTGAGGTGTCTTGGAAGACTGTGAGGATGATTGGATCATAATAAACACAAAAGAGCTTTCAATGTTAATATGCCTCAAGGGATTTAACTCCTTACTGCACATACTGTAGGCTATCTATGTTAGGTCAGGGCCATAAACTGACCCAAGGTGGGTTATAAAAAGTCCATATAATTCTGCTCACCAAAATTTTCTCCTAGCGCTTTCAGAAGAATGATAATTCAATCCATCCAATTTATTCAGATAAAAGCATATTCCATGGCAGTGTGCATAGATACAAGAGATGCAGTATCACAGGTATATAAGCGTTTAAGAATTTATGGTGCAACCTACATATTGTTTCTGGCACATAGTGCATCTTATTAAATATACCACACAGGTGGTGTTACAATTGATATCAGACATTAAAAATACTATGTGCCACAAACAATATAAAGGTTGCTAATATTTTTTCGTATCCACAAAGGTTTTTATTTCTTTGTGATGGTCCGTGCTCGGACAGGAGGTGGTACTTGTCTTGTGACTCTTGTCATGTGATTGTGATGTCACATGCCTTTGACATAGGCGGACCTTTAACCCTTTAATGACTCGTGACGTGAAAGCACATCACGGGTCTGCTGCGGGCGCATGGAGATGGCTCACGTGCTGCACCCTCTCCATAGCCTGTTACTTACCAGTAACACCCGTGATAGGTGCTAGCCAATCATCCCATACATCGGCGCTGGCAAAGCTGCCAGCGGCCTCAAATAAATGGTGGCGCAACTTTTTTAAAAGTTTTTTTTTTTAAATGATATTAAAAAAACCTAAAAATTCTAATCGCCCCCTTGCCATAGAAGTCATATAAATAAACAGTAAAAATCATAAACAAGTTAGGTATTGCCACGGCCAAAAATGCCAAATCAAAATATAGTAACGGTTTTTCAATGCATTTAACCCTGTAATGGAAAACCGCGCCCAAAGTAAAAAATTGCATTTTTTGGCCATTTCGAAAAATATAAAAAATTCTATAAAAAGTGAACAGAAGGGCATACAGTCCTAAAAATAGAAGCATTGAAAACATCATCAAAAGTTGCAAAAAATTACAACACCCACAGCTCCGTACACTGAAGTATGAAAAAGTTATTAGCGCAAGAAGATGGCAAAATCCCCCAAAAATGTGTACAGGAGATTTTTATTTCTGTAAATGTATGAAAACTTTATAAAACCTATACAAATTTGTTATTTTTACCCATTTGGATTTTTTTCCAGCTTCCATGTACGACATGCGATATTAAATACCGTCATCATGAATTGCAATTTGTTATGTAGAAAACAAGCAGTCACAGAGTTTTTTAGATTTTTGATGGTGGGAATTGAAAAATTGAAATGAAAAAACAAAAAGGGGCAGATCTTTAAAGGTTTAAATGAATGAGGATTTTACATGTGAGTAGACCATGACTAAGCTTTGTAAGTGAAACGCGTAGGTCTGATGTACCTGTGATACTGCATTGCTTGTATCTACAGGCAGTCCCCGGGTTACGTACAAGATAGGGTCTGGAGGTTTGTTCTTAAGTTGAATTTGTATGTAAGTCGAAACTGTATATTTTATAATTGAAGTTCTAGACACATTTTTTTCTTTTGTCCCAATGACAATTGAAGTTTCAAAATTTTTGCTGTATTTGGACCAAGGATTATCAATAAAGCTTCATTACAGACACATTACAGGTGATCATTGCAGTCTGGGACTATAGTAAAGCATCCAGAGAGCTTCACCAGAGGTCACAGTGGGCGGAGGGGTCCGTCTGTAACTATGGGTTGTCTGTAAGTCGGGTGTCCTTAAGTAGGGGACCGCCTGTATGCACACTGCCATGGAATATGCTTTTATTTGAATAAATTGGATGGATTTAATTCTTCTGAGAGCGCTGTAAATTCTTTCTTGGATTTTTATTATAGCTAATAATCAAAAGAAATGTAACATTTTGATTCTCTGGCATGTTAGAAATGTTACATCATGTGCATTGTAATTAAGATAATTTTTTGGAAAATTTGTCCGCGTGCTAACTGTTAGAAATCAATGTTGTTTTGCTTAACAAATACTGCTCCTTAATAATAACCCTTTTAAGATTGCATAATGTAAATTGGCTTTGTCAAATATTTTACAATATCTCAATTATCTATTATCTATCCATCTAAGGTAAATGAATACAAGAGATTATAGGGGTATTCTCTTCTGGGCATTCACATTCCATTTGATTAATCTGCCATTAATAAACATTTCTTCAATTAGATGTTATTAAAAAAAATGTTCCTGTGTGAAGATAATTTTCCATAGATGTAGTGGTATGGTCCCTTAGAAACGAGATAGCTTCCTCGGATACGGCCACCTCTGCTGAAGGGATTGCACAAATAAACAAAAAGTTTTTGTATATGAAATATCTGAGAATTACTACATGTCCCACAGCCGTCCTGTAGTAATGATCGCTGAAGCCAGGTGGTCAGGAAGGGCTCAATAGTACAAGTCTGGCCACTGCTGCCTAAATGTGACGTGGTCATAACCGAGGAAGCCATCTCGTTTTTAAGGGACAACATGGCTATGTTTATGGGAAATTATCTACACAGAGAAACATTTTTTTTAATAACATCCAATTGAAGAAATGTTTATATATGGAAGATTAATGAAACTGAATGTGAATGCCGAGACGAGAATACCCCTTTAACTAGCACTTGATAAAATATCACTGACATGGTGTGTGACTAATCTGCTTTATTTACCAGCTGGACAAGTTGTGAACCAAATGAATCAGAGGCTGCAGTCAGGATTTTCTGAAGCGGAGGTCTTGAGGATATTCTGTGATACTTGTGAAGCAGTGGCCAGGCTTCATCAGTGCAAAACTCCAATAGTCCATCGGGATCTAAAGGTCAGAATTATACTTTAACTGTACATCTCATAAATCATGTCAGTAGATTGTGTAATATTTCTGTGTAGATCAAAGCGAAAGGCAAATATAGAAACAAGATAAGAAAATTGAGGAAAAAAGAGGAAGGAGAATAGGAGGGGGGGAGGTAAGGATGGTCTTGGTCTCAACTAAACCCTTTAAGTGTATTTAATCCTTAAGCAAACTTGTGGAAAAAAATTGGTCTAATGTAGACGAAAAATGCACTTGTTTCTGGTCAATATGTGACTTGCATTATTTATTTTCAAGCAGTTTCCTCTTTGCAGCTTTTTTTCTGTAACTTGCAGTGGTCTCTGGGATTGGTATGTGTTGCATAGTGGTGTTCGGGATGGAGGACGAAAGGATGTTTCCTCCTCTGTCCAGACACCACTCTGTAGTGCAGCACTAATCACAGTTTTTTGCAAATGCCCGTTATCTATGAGTATTCTGGACACCATTTCCGCTACACCTTTGACCTTAGCTTGTCCTGTTATTGCCACATACTATGGCCGACAATCTCGAAACATAACAGGCTTAGCACCAACAGCACTTGACCGGCCTCCCTCACAGTTCATGCATAAATATCCGATTGCTTTTGTTTTCTAGACAATGGATTGTCAAAAATGAATTTTGACAGGGGTGTATGATTTTACTGTTTTAACTGTACATTGTATGTATAGAAATGTGATTGCATGGCTGAAAGTCATTTTCATTGCAATTCAACAAGTGTTCCATTCCGGGGCATATAAGTCATCTTTTTCTCTTTTGATTTAAGGTTGAGAACATTTTATTAAATGACAATGGGAATTATGTGCTGTGTGACTTCGGTAGTGCAACAAACAGATTTCTCAACCCTCAAAAAGATGGAGTAAACATTGTAGAAGAAGAAATTAAAAAGTAAGTAAATTTACATTAAATATATAAAACTAACCAATATACAGTATTGTGGTGTGTTTATTTGAGACTGTTTTGCCAAAATAGGTTGTCAACATAGCATATGCCTTATTACCCCCATTAGTTGACTTCAGGCATATAGGTACACAAGGTCTAAGGATGCCGTAATGACCCAGTTCCACATAA
The DNA here is from genome assembly GCA_019512145.1 of Engystomops pustulosus. Taxonomy (NCBI): domain Eukaryota; kingdom Metazoa; phylum Chordata; class Amphibia; order Anura; family Leptodactylidae; genus Engystomops; species Engystomops pustulosus. The sequence continues at coordinate 16,527 of WNYA01003847.1, forward strand.
TAGTTTTATAAGTTATACGTGATGACATTAAACATAAAGACAATTAAAGTGCACTTTACTTACTCAAAGGACACGAGTGCAGGGAGAAGGGCATTGTCTGGAATAGAGACTCTGACCTCAACTGACAATCAGCTGACTAGTGGTTTTGGACAAGTGTTGTCAAGATCTCTGCTTCCTCTGTTTCTTTCTCCATCTTCTCTTGTTTTTGGTCTTTGATGTCCTTATTGGTGTGTTCTTGCCTAACTATCGTCTACCCCAGTGGTACTATAGTTTTTATCATTTTGTCTGTGATGCCTGAGTTGGCAATTGATGCTTTAATTGATCCACTAGTGATTGTTTCATTGTTTCTATTGCTATTTTCCTGGTACTTTTTTGAAAATGTCTACTAAAAATATAATTCTAAAACAAAAAGATTTCCAGCTTGGGGGAAAGTTCTTCAAATGGATAACACCATCCCTTTCCAAAGGAATAAAACACATTACAGGAATAAAACAGTTATATATGGAACCATCCAACTTGAGTCTGTACCCATCAGGCTAGGAATAATAGAAACGCCACTTTGTAAAACATATGTAATGAAAGAGTTTTAAACATTTTAGATTCTCCAGTTAGGGTAAAGATATCTCTGATGCATGGTGCCTTATTCAGCAGTATAAATAATTGCATGGTGATTTGGAAGTAGACTCCTTCTAATGTGTAATTACATGATATTTCCTGGCTCATGCATTAAAAAAAAAAAAAAAAAAAGTTTATTTATTTTTATATCAAAATACTAAAAAAAAAAAATTCCATAACAAAAAAAAGCAAAAAAAAAAAACAACCCCCCCCCCCCAAAAAGAAAACCACCCACCTTCAAAGGCGGCAGACAGCTTTTGACTACGATTCTCCTAGCACAAATCAACGTTAAAAAAATTCTCTTAATCTACAGATGAAACTTCTTGTAATAGCGGCCTATTGATCCATGCCTCCCGCATTTTCTTCATCACCACTTTATTTCCCATTTCTTCCTGTTGCTCTGCTTTCACCAACCAATCCAATTTCTCCTCCCATGTCTGAATTTTTGGAGGTCTTATAGCTTTCCAATTATACAAAAATCGCCAATAATACCCATTCTTGTGCCCAAAATGCAATTTCTTGGATCAAATTGTATGATGCAACAAAAAACATTCTTTAATCTTCTTACTACACATTCCCAATACCTATGGAGTTTCTGTTACCTCCACAGCATATGAAATAAGGCTGCATCCACTAAATCGCATCTTGGACACTTCATCTGGTTTATTTTGCAAAATGAATAACCGAATCAGGGAAAATGTACTCTGTGTTCTAAAGAACTTAGAGACTATATATGATATATTCCTAGTTTTTTTTTATTTGTATCATCTTCAGCGAGTCATCATTCCTCTCTGCAGAGATTATCCAAGTCTCATTTCCAATTATCATAATATACCTGAGAGCTCCACTGCTCTTTTAGTCAATAACCTCTTTATTGAGGATATTAAACTTTTGTTATTTGGCTGAGATTTAAAGAAGGCAGACAGGGCGTATTATCTCCAAGAGATCTTCCCTATTTAGCAGGGAAGCACCAAAGGCATAACTAGCTGAGCAGAGCAGAGAAGAACCAAGTTTCAACACCACGGGAAACAGAGGGGACAACGGGCAACCTTGGCTTGTCCCACTGTAAAAATTTAGGACAGTAGAGGGATGCCAATTAATGCTTACCCTCTTTACATAAGTTTAACCTAACTAATGTATCGAGATCCCAGATCCATCTGCCAGATGAATTCCCACTCGATGCGTTGATAGAGCTCCACACTTTGGAGAACTACACCCGTCTACCCCGAGCCATGCAAGAAGTCTGGAAGGACCTTCATATCCTTCAAATGTTATTCCTGACTGATCTCCCTGGCATAAACCCAGATTGATCTCTATGAGCAACTGGGCTTATCACCTTTTGCAGCCTAGTTGACAGTATTTTTGCTACCGATCAATAGCCTGAGTTTAGAAGAAGATTGGTCTGTAAGCATCAAAGCCCAGGGGACATTTGCCTTCTTTCAGAAACAGGACAATTATTGCCTCCCTAATGGAAGGTGGAAGCAAGCCCTCTACCAAACAGGAATTATACACCTGCTGCCAAAGGGGCAACAAAATATCAGCATATTGTAAAAGGACCTCTGGGGTTAGCCCATCAGACCTAATGGCTTTGCCTTTAGTCAAACACTTTAAAGCATCACCCAATTCCTCCAAAGATAGAAGGCTATCTAACACCTCTGCTTCTGCAATATGTTTTATGACCTACATGGAGTGTATGGTGGTTTCTAGACTGAGCTGTATATACCAGAATCGCAGGGGATAAGCTTGGAGTCATACTTTATTGCTGGTTCCTGGTATAATATTAGTCATCAAAACTTCCAGGGGTAAAAAAGGGGAACATTAACGTTAATTAACCGTTTAGTTGGCTTAAACTTACAAATGTTTCAAATTATTAATTTTGTCATGAGGCACAGATGAATTCCAATATAAACTTCTTTTATTATAACATGTGAAGTCAGATATCTATCATTCTTCCCACACTCCAAAACAAACCAGTTGGTTGATCAGCGTAACCTGTGTGCACTATATAAAAAAGAAATTATTATTATACTTGCTTTATAATATTCACTTATAAATCTCTTAACTGTAAATTTTATTACATATACATGAGACAACTAGCAAAAGGCTACTTTTTTGAGGTAATAAGATTTTTCTGCTTTAGGGCAGTTTCAACCTGCCGTTGTTGGTCCGTGAAACAAGGACCATGTTAGAGTCTTGTGTCACGGCTGGTAAAGCTGTTGGGGACAGGACTTGTGGGTAAGGAAAGTATTCAAACCCCTTTAAATTTTTCATTCTTTTTCAGCTAATTGGTAAGATCAAAAAAAAGTTCTTTTTTTGCTCATTAATGTACACTCTGCACCCCATCTTGGGGTTACTAATTTTAAATATCACATGGCCATAAGTATTCAGACCCTTTTGCTCACTATTGATTAAAAGCACCTTTTGAGCTAGTACAGCCGTAAGTCATCTTTAGAATGATGCAACAAGTGTTTTACATCTGGATTTGGGGATCCTCTGCCATTCTCCTTGCAGATTCTCTCCAGTTCCCTCAGGTTGGATGGACAGTCATTTTCAAGTCTATCTAGAGATGCTCAATTTGGTTTAGGTCTTGGTCGGGTCAGTCAAGAATGTTCTGAAGAAACTGCTTTGTTATTTTAGCTGTGTGCTTAGGGTCATTGTCTTGTTGGAAATGAACCTTTGGTCCAACCTGATGGGCCATCCAGAGCACTCAGGAAGGAGTTTTCTTCCATGATATCTCTGTACTTGGCCACATTCATCCTTTCTTCAGTTGCAACCAGTTGTCCTCTCCCTGCTGCTGAAACTCCCGACCCCCCCATCATTTTTCACTGTTTGGATTGTATTCGGCAGGTGATGAGCAGTGCCTGGTTTTCTCCACACACACTGCTTAGAATTAACACCAAAAAGTTCAATCTTCGTCTCATCAGACCAAGGAATCTTATTTCTCATAGCCTGTGAGTCCTTTGTGTGTTTTTTTTGCAAACTGTATGCTTTCATATGTCTTGCACTGAGGAGAGGCTTCAGTTGGCACACTCTGCCATTAAGCCCGGACTTTCTCCCATCTCAATACTGCATCTCTGGATCTCAATCACCGTGATCTTGGGGGATTTTCTTAACCTCTCTCACCAAAGCTCTTCTCCCACAATTGCTTAGTTTTGTTGTACAGCCAGGTTGAGGAAGAGTTGTGACCCAAACTTCTTCCATTTAAGGATTATGGAGGCCATTGTGCTCTTAAGAACCTTTAGTGCTGCGGAAATTATTTTGTAACCTTGGCCATATCTGTGAGCTCCTTGGGCAGTTCCTTAGACTTCATGATTCTCGTGTGCACTGGCATGCACTGTGAGCTGTGAGGTCTTATATAGACAGGTGTGTGCCTTTCCTAAACAGGCCCAATCAGTTTAATTAAACACTGCTGGGCTCTGATGAAGGAGTAAAAGCATCTCCAGGAGGATCAAAAGGAAATAGACACACTTGTCACAACAAAGGGTCTGAATACTTCTGACCATGGCCAAATATCTACATTTCTATTTTTTACTGGCAAAATGGGGTGTACATTAATGAACAAAAAAAAAGAAGAACTTTTTTGATCTTGCCAATTGGCTGCCAAGGAAAAAAGAAAAGTGAAAAATGTAAAGGGTTCTGAATACTTTCCGCAACAGGAGTCCCTGTTTCTTTAAAGGAAACCTGGACTCTTTTTCACGGATGACCGGTTCCAACAGAGACTGAACAGTGCATAGCATTCTTTTATCTATTCTGTTCAGTACTTAGTTTTAGAATTATGCTCTTTTAAACTTTACCTGGCTCCCTGGCAGGTCACACTAACAAGTCCCAGGGGTTGCACTTTCAAAATGGTAACCGGCACCTGCTTGTTTGAATCCATGAGAGGCTTCCTAGGAACAACCTCCCAGGAATTTTTAAAAACCAACCCCTATTCCTTTTATTGCAGCCCATATACATGGTATCCAACTTTTAGAGGAGAAATAAAAAAAAATATTGGGGATTGGTGCTGAATATGGGCCTCACAAAAAACATCAGTAAGGACCTATTGGTCTACAGATCTCTTACAACATACCCCCTTGTATGGATTAACAATAACCAGGGCTCGCTTTGAGGCCATCCAAACATGTCTCCATTTCATTGACAATTCCCAATGCCCTCCCAAAATTACCTTGATTTTGACGACTGTATAAAATTTGGTCCCCAATTCCATTTTTAAGCCAAAAATGTTTTTCCTTATACAGCCCAAAAAGAGAGATTGCAATAGATGAGTCCCTGTGCATTACAAGGGAAGAGTAAAGTTTAGGCAATGTTTGCCTAACAAACATGCTCAATATGGCATAAAAGTGTACAAAATGTCTGAAACTTACTACACTGACACATTTCGTATTTATGAGGGAAGGGACAGTCCAATTCAACCCCTTGATTGTCTTCCAACCCTTGCAATAACGGGGAAGATTGTGTGGGATCTTGTGCATCCAGTGTTTGACCAGGGGTACCACGTGTGCCTTGATCATTGGTACACAAGTGTGCCCTTGTTTCAGTGCCTGGCTAAGAAAAAAACACTGGTATATGGGATGTTCTGAAGGAATCAGAGGCAGCTACTCAAGATCCTAACAGGCCAAAACTTGCAGGTATGGTAGAGCAGGGCCCTACATGGAGTCCTCTTTTTAAAATTTAGGGACAAAAAAGATGTGTTGATGCTATCGACCATCCATGATGCCAGCTGCTCCATTGTCCCTGTCCACGGAACAACAGCCCCTACATCATGTCCAGTATGCATTCAGCATTATAAAACATATACTGTATGGGGGAAGTGGACATGTTCGACCAGATGCTCGAGCTGTACAAAAAGCCATGCGGAATTGGTACAAAAAGATATATTTATTTATTTACCGTATATACTAAAATATAAGCCGAGGGTTGCAAATGCATTGGTCACAGCCTCCCAGTTTATGGCCAGCCAGGCCCCCTGTAGTGTATAGCCAGCCAGGCCCCCTGTAGT
>WNYA01003848.1:8379-22133 GCA_019512145.1 Engystomops pustulosus
GAATGTGGTTCCAATGTACTGTCCATCATATTGACGGCAAGAATAGTGCTGCATGCTGTGCGTTACTTACTGTCAGATCTGATTGGATAGTTGGCAGAGTGTGAACAGAGCCTAAGATAAATTTTAGCTATACACAAAAATGTTCCCCTCTGCTGATTGATACGTATTGAGAACATATGTGATGAATTTGTGGATAGCTACATAACTAGATAAATGGATAGAAATGAGATAGATAGGAAGATAGATAGATGACAGATGTAACATTATAATAGATAATTGATAAATATAAAATGATCGTGATGGAAAGATAGATGATAGATAGATAGATAGACAGATAGATAGATACTTGTAGAAATTACAAACATCACACTTTGGAGATAAAAAAGAGGAGAAGAAGGTGGGTGCAGGCTCACTGAGATCGGACTACGGATCCTCCAGATACAAATGTCAACATAGCGCTTGATATTATTGCCCAGGGTATCGGAGGATCCAGGTGGTGAGACACCCTCTGTTTTTAAACTTGTTTAATTGTGATTTATTCACTGTGTCAGCACTTTATGCACTTGTCACTTTATTGACACAGAACACATTCAATACGATCCACTGTATTATAATGAAAAGCAATGCGTTTTTCATGCATCTCCATAGACTTGTATGGTGCGTTTTTTCACGCGCGTGTGTGTGCGTGAAAAAAAATGCAAGTCTGAAAAGACCCATTGGTTACAATGGGTCAGAGTGCAATGCAAGTTCTGCGCGTCAAAAGCACGCGCAGAAAACACGCGTGAAAAACGCAAGTGTGATAGGGGCCTAAGGCAGAACTAGATCCATCATAGATCAGGAGCCAAAAAGAAGAGCAAATCAGGCGCAAAAACAGGCGAACCTGAGACCCCACTATGATTAATGTCCCCCAATGTCTCAGCTTGTACAGTGTCCGGAGCACATTGTGATGTAACTGCAGGGACTAAAAGTTACAGTAAATGGCGTCTGATAATATTCTCAGATCTGTACAATAAGACAATAATCACTCAGAGATGATCCCATAGACAATGATGAAGTCCTTACTGGAGAAATGTTACATTATAAAACTGCTCCGAAGGATTTTCCATGTTGCATAGAGGGAATTTTTCATTTGGGAAACGAAAACCTTTGTTTTTAGTAATGAAAAGGAACATTTTTTGGAAGTGCAGCTGCTCAGAGGAGGTGCATTATTGCACTTTTTTTGTGACTTTTTAGGCACAAATTAGTGATAGATGCCGAGGAAACATCTGTATAGGAGGCACTCACTATGTCAGATAAGGCGCAGGGAACCACTAAGAGCCGGATTTTGATGGGCGCAACTAACTATGATTAATGTCCCCCCAGAGGTAAGTAACAACCAATCCAATCCAAAAAAAGAAGAAGCTTTAAGATGCCTCCTGTGTGTCCAGCATTGCTCTGGGGGGACTCATCTTCACATGAAGGTTGGGGGAGCTCCTAAGATCAGCTCTGGGCTTTGGTCTCCTCTGTAGATGTTCTGTTGGAATCAGGTGATCAGCTGGACCATTCTAGTAGATTCTCTGACAGATTCCTTGGCTGTGATCATGGTCCTGGTGAAATGTCTTCCCTCGTCTTCTCATCTTCATCATCCTGGTGGCTGCAGATTTGTCTCAGGATTTTGCCCATTCACCTTCCTACGGCCCCCCCTCATTATGGTCCCACCTTCCAAAATTCACTGTTGGGCCAGTGTTTTTAGGATGATATCCAGTACCTTGTGGTCTCTGAATATTGGAAATTCTGCTCAGCTGGTTAAAGACATCAATTATCACACAAGAGGATGTAAAATCCTAATTCCCAGGTAAGGAATGATGGAAAAAAAATAAAAAAAATGTAACTTACTTAAAATAAAGATTTTCAATACATTGAGTGTTTTCTAGTGTGTGATATGTCCCTCTGTATAGTACATAGTACGTTCATGATATTTGTAGTTGGGGTAATACCATGTGTCAGGGCTTCACCCAACATCCCTACTTAAGAACACCTGACTTACATACGACTCCTAGTTACAGACGGACCTCTGGATGTGGGTATTTTACTGTACTTTAGTCCTAGGCTACAATAATCAGCTGTAACAGTTATCACAGGTGTCTGTAATGAAGCTTTATTATTACTCCTGGTTCTTATGACAACCCAACATTTTTAAAATCCAACTGTCACAGAGACCAAAAAAATTTTGACTTTACAATAATAAAGTATACAGTTCCGACTTACATACAAACTCAACTTATGAACAAACCTACAGAACCTATCTTGTATGTAACCCGGGGACTGCCTGTATACCCGACACATTTGGGTGGGGTGAGGTCTAGTGGTGTTAGAGACCTACTTACTGATCGTGAGTCACATCTCAATATATTGTGGTCTCCAACCCGTGGATCTCCAGTTCTTGGGAACAGATGTAGATCCGTTCCGTAGTTGGGGACCACCAATATGCTGAAACTTTTAAAATGTTACTTGCCACCGTTTTTTTTCTTGGACTTGGTGGGAATCCAAACTTATGGACCTCCCTTGTTGTATCTCTCAACATGTCTTAGGATAAGGCAGAGATCAAAGAGAGATCACCGGTGGTCCGACAACCTTATCAAGTACAAAAACTGAGGTCCCAGAGTCCCTTGTGTGAGTGGAGTGACCAGTGCTTATTCCACTTCTACAGGGCTGATGGAGGTCCTTGAGTACTTTACGTGTCCCATTAGAGTCACACACATACTGACGCGTCTCAGGTCCCCATTCTCACCATTATTTGTCAGACTCCCAGAAATAGGACACGGGTTCCCTATTCCGTAGATAGAGGGTAATCTCTGTCCATCATGACATCCAAAAAATCAACTTTTCGGCAGTTGTGGAGAGTCCCGGGGACTCCAGAGAGGTAAGAACATCATGGGTATAACGTTGGTGGGGTCCTGTGGTCCTCTTGGCTGCATTTGACAAAGTCCCGGATGGTTCACTGTATCCTGAAAGCCAAATATGTGATGGTAGATGAGATGCTCCTGGTGTAATGAGCACATAACACATGATAACAATGCACATAACACAATGTGATGTGTCACTTCCTGGTGGGAGGAGCAGAAGGAGCGGCGAAAGTCTATCCGCGGCCATTTTCTAGATGATTAAGATCTAATTTGGGAGCACCACACAGAGAGGTCATTTACACTGCTGATAAAGGGTTAATCAGACGCCGGACACGTGTCCATGAACGGAAAAAAAGCAGCGTGTGTCAAAATTTCGTGAATCAAGCTCATCGACGTAGGACGATCTCCATCCCGGTCACCGCGGCTTGAGGCCTAACAAAGGAGCTGTGTGCAGGTGAGGCTCTGGGTCCTAAATGAGTAGGTAATTTTGCACCCCCGGCCCCCAATATCCCACCTCATGACTTCCCGATCTCCGGCTGCAGTCCGTCTGCGACTTATAGCTGCATCATTATGTCTCTTATGTAACTCAACATTGCGGCACCTGCAGTCCGGTGCACCGCGTGTCATCAGGGACGCAAACCCCGAGATGGAATAGCCACAGGCTCCGGCCAACGCCGTGCACCCAAGCATCAGGTTAACCCTTTCCTGACTTGGACCCCCCCTTATTTTTGTATCTTTTTTTTTTCTTCTCCGTAATAACCATCCACATGCCGGAAGATTTTTTTCTGTTCCCTATTAGAGATTTTTTTTTTATCAGAACAAATGAAGTGGGTCTCCCTGGACCCTGGGTAACCCTACTGGGGCCCGGATAGGGGCAAGAAAAAAATATAAAGGGGCACAATTATCAGTGGCTCCGGACTTGTGCACAGGTACGTGGCAGGAGCCCCCCATGCCAAAACACCCCGGGGGAAGCCCACACCCCACAATATGGACTTGGCGTGGAGGAGACATAAGGGGGGAAATAGGGCTTGTACCCCAGATCACTATGGAGCGGTGCACCCCTATCACTACATAACGGTAGATGATGTTACACGTGGAATATTTTTTAGTAATTTTTCCTTTTATCGCATTTTCTTGTAGTTTCTGTTATTACTATATTATAATTTTTTTTTTTTATTAATTTTCTGTACATTACACATTGTAAATATTAAATAGGATGACATTGCACATCAACCAATATATATCCTTAGACCACCCTCCCTCCTACCATCCACAACTTTTCCTTTATTTTTCCCCTTTTTTCCAGCTTACCCTTCTCCCCCTTTCACTCGTCTACCAACCATTTCTTACGCCATAGAGATTTTTAATTTTTCCAGTGGAATTACCCATTCATTTATCGATGGAGCTCTATGGGATTTCCACCCTAATATCAATAGGTATCTGGCCACAAATAATGCGGTAGAAATCCAGTGTTTTTTAGTAACCAGGGCCTATCAAATCCTCCATATTACCTAAAACCAATACCTCTGGCATATGAGGGATAGCCAAACTCACGGTCTTACATATCTCAGTACGGACCAATTCCCAAAATGTGATCACATGTTTACAGTTATAATTAGGAAGAGGAATGCATACAGAGCACAGATCATACAATCTCTTATATGTTTATAGGGATGTCGGCCATCATGACTCTCATCCGCTCGTGTTGCCGACCCTCCGGTAAGTAGCACTGAGGTAATCTCTGGGATAACACTCGATAACCATGGAGAGCGATAGGTTCACAATGCGATTACTCATTAATGGTGCAGGAATCTCGTTAATGATGGGAGGGGTCTCATTGATCTTGTTAACAATGGGGGTGGTCTTGGTAATGATAGGAGGGGTCTTTTAATGAAGGTCACAGTAAATAGAATATAAAGCTGGACATTTTTGGGGGTCTTTGTCCATGTTTAGTTATAGAGGTTTGGATAATTTTTGGCAATTTTGTTACTTTCTTTCACTTTTTTACATTTTTCCTGGTTTTGGTTAAAACTAAAAATCTATCTTTTAGACATCCCCTAAGCCCTCACTCACATTGATACTGACACCCCCCCCCTATAGAGATAGATCTTATACAGGTCACATGATCATGCGCCGGGAATTTTGTGCATATAGATTATGATACCTATTGACCCCCCCCCCCCTTTCTGTCTCATAGATTGTAAGCTCTTGTGAGCAGGTCCGTCTTGTATCATCTATCTATTACTCTGCAATGTCTTTTTTTCTTTGTATATGTACCCAATGTTCTGTACAGCGCTGCGGAATATGATGGCGCTATTTAAATAAAGACTATTATTATTATGAAGAGATATAAGTGTCATAGTGGTGATAATCCGCGTCCTGGGACCACCATGAACAGTGACATAAAGAGGTCATTTACAGAGAATATTTGTAGAATTTGGTGACTGCCCCCGCTGAGGGTTTGCTTCCATGTATCGGTTATTCAGGTGACTTTTGGGAGAAAGGTTCCCTTTCCTTACATTGTGTGTACATCCCCAGATATATACCGGACAGGTCCGGCCACCGCGTCCAAAGTAACAGATATCGGCAAAAAACATAGCGACAAAGGACAAAAAGCCCAACACACAAAAACCTAGACACCACCCAGGTGGCCACAGCAAAATCTTCTGGCTTGGCCGCCGCACAGTGTTGTGGTAATAACAGGCCCGAAGCCTCTGAGAGGTTGTCCTGACAACCAGGGTGGGAAGGGGTTTGGTGCCAATGAATGGGTTAAGAGCAGCGATCGGTCTGTGGATAGTAGCGTCTTCTGTGTAATACAGAAGACACCTGCCCTATATTATACCGTATGAGCTTGTGAACATGGCATCCAGGGTACAGACACTGGGTACACCCCTATAAGAATATAATCAGCACATTAGATGTAGGCCGCAGAAACCGCATGGACCCCTGTGACCACAAGGAGGGTAGAGATGGCGACACATGTGTGGTTATAAAGGGGGTGGATCTTCCTGTACCAGGACCCCTTTAACCTGGCACCAGTAGAGGACCCCTTTAACCTGACACTAGTAGAGGACCCCTTTAACCTGACTTGTTGGTTTAGGAATCACCTTGACATCAACACAAACTTCCTTATTGCTCTCAACAGGTGGAGACTGGAGGAATCCGTTTTCTCTGCGCCATGGGAGACGGCAATGGTTTATAGTCTTTTGTTGTCATTATTTTAGTAAAGGGGCCGTAATAGGCCCGCCTACGGACACCCACTATAAAGTGTGATGACAACTCTACTGTTTCATGTGTTCTCACATGCTCAGGAGTATAGATTCTCTACTATCACATCTTACCTCAATTTATCCGTATCATCTCAGTTGATTTTCAACCTTTTTTGAGGCGCGGCACACTTTTTATACTTAGAAAATCCTGGGCCACCACCACAACAAAAATAGCACAAAATGACACTAAAACAGTATATTATACATTAAGCTAATAAGTAAGATTCTAAATTTATTTACTCACTACATTGTAAGAAGCCGGTGCTGCGCATGCGGGAAACAAAACACAGGGGGCACCATAGTTTGGGGAACTTTCCCGCGGCACACCCGACCATGTGTCGCGGCACACTAGTTGAAAATCACTGATCTATCTCATCGCACGCCTGTCTGTGCCGCCCCGACTCAGTCTGTAATGGCACACGATCCGATGCTCTCTGAGGTCCGGTAGCTTCTCCAAGTATGGCTCAGTCTCTAGTATCTCCAGGTATCTCTAATTTCAAGTTACCAAAATACCATTCGAAAAAGATAAATCACGTTTTCTCAGCAAACAAATTACTATAAAAGTGATGAAAGTGTTGCAAAATTCCATATCCATGAAAACATCAGCTCGACCCACAAATGACCTCACCAGCTCCATACACCGAGTTATGGTTGGAACATTGAGTAAGGGAATTTATTTTAAGGTAATGGAACAAAAACAATAATGGGCAGATTTACTTACCCGACCCATTCGCGATCCAGCGGCGCGTTTCTGCGAGGATTCGGTCCGTCGGGATTGTACTAAGGCAGTTCCTCGAGTCCACCAGGTGGCGCTGCTGCGCTGAAGTACCCCGAGGCCTGCTGGAATGACCTGAAATTCACCGGCCTATTCCTGATGAAGGTAAGTGCAAGTCCCGCGACACTTTTTTTAAAAAAATCCGTCGGTTTTTCCGAATCCGTCGGGTTTTTGCGCTCGGCCACACCCCTGTATTCCGTCGGTGCATGCCGGCGCCAATGCGCAAAATCCGATCATCGCTGTGCGCCAAAATTCCGGGCAATACAGGGAAATCGGAGCAAATCGGAAATATTCGGTAACACGTCGGGAAAACGCGAATCGGGTCCTTAGTAAATGACCCCCAATATATCTGTGGTGTCTGTAGGATCATAACCACCCAAAGAAAAAGGCGGGGGAGTCCTTTTGAAACACGGTCAAAGCCGTAAAAACAAGCTCTACAGAGAATGATGCAACTGTGTTTTAGGTCTATTTCACTGCATTTGGAATTTTTTCCAGCTTCCTAGTATATTGCACAGAATTCTGGTGCCACTAGGAAGTACAAGACCTACTATTATTGAAAAAGAAAGGTCCACAGCAAGGACCCGCCCCATCGCATCACATGACCCGTATTAACCTATAGAAGTCTGCCTCACTCTCGTTTGCACAGTTTCCAATGGATACATGTGTTCTTCACCCTGTAAATTGCTCCCCTTTCATACCACCCATGCCTCCAAACATAATTTACTTATATTTCTGGCTGTCGGAATAATAGTCTCCTCCCGGCTCTACCCAACTCACTGCTTCTCTCATTGACTGCAGTGGTCAAGGTGTAACCATTTCAGCCAATCAGAAGGTCAGGATGCCACCCATGCAATTGATTCCTTGCTCCGAGTGAAGTTATTCATTGGGGGCCCCAGACATAACTTTGCTTGGGGCCCCAAAAATACTGAATGCATGGCACTACATGACATGGGATGGTACTACTATTTATCTACCATATCATATAGTATAGTGGTCTGTATGTAGACCGCGTATAGCACATTTGTTATAGGAAGAGGACTTGCAGGCATCTTCTGACCTGTATATATATATATATCTTTGTTACACATCTAGGACCGGACCTACCTGTTGAAGAAACACGTCCGGACCAACGAGTATGGCTTGGTGATCGTCCTCAAGTACACGGCTCATCTGCCGTATCACAAGGTAACAAACCACGTGGTCCCTTGCGGCACCAACCGTACCAACAGACACTTGACTATTTGGAATAGTCACTGGGGACACCTGTAGACACCTTCATTGGCATAAATTGGGATGTTGAGGGGTGTTATGCCTTGAATGATTGGTTAGATATTACCACAACCACACTACTTTTCCTCAGGAGAGCACCAGGCCGGACATAGACCTGGTAGAAGAAGAAGAAGAGACAACCGCTGGGGGAACGTACAAGATGGAGGACTACTGTCCCGGCTATTTCAACGTAGGAGAACAGGTCAGTAACTTTCACGCTTGGTCAATGGTGTTCAAAAACTACAACAGATAATAAAGCAGGTTGTGTTTTTTGTGTTTTTGGATCTTAGGGACCGGTTGCGTTTTAGAAGGATTACCGTACCCCGTACAGGACACGGAGTCAACTACTAGAGACCTTCACCAGATACTGTGAGGGGTCAACGATTCCTAGGGAGAAGGTGAAGAACGAAAAGTCATCCTTCTACATCCGATATCTCTAGGGATTTTTTTTTTAATTTTTAAATATTGCCACTGTTTATTTTATTATTTTTTTTTTTTTACTTAATGGACATTGGGGGAGATTTATTTGGGTTCTTTTTCAGTTTTTTTTAAAAGATTTTTTGAACAGTTGTGAATTTGCACATTTATTTCTGACTTTTTCGATATTTATGTTCGACCCTTTGCACCAGGGTGAGCTGAACGAGACAAGTCAGTCTCACCGGTCAAGATGTTTAGACACATTTTAGACTGATTTTTTTTAATTTTTTTATTTTTTTATTTTGCAATTACCTTTTTAGGAGAGTGTAGCAGTCCAGAAATTCTTTGGAGCTGTTTGGATGAATGTTTTTAGTACATGTGCTCTACGGCAATGTATTTTGCTTTTGTTTTTTTCTCATCTCCTTTGTTGGAAATCAAATGCTGGAGCTCTGTGGACGTGTAGTTTTGCCTGTTAAGCATAAAAATATGAATACTATTTTAATGTTTTGGAAATCTTTGGAATTTATGTGTATCATCTCTTTTTGTTACGTGTACATATTCTGTGAATAATAAACCTCGGCTCCAGTTCAAGATGGAGTATCCATTGGTTGCGTCAAGAGGGGTCGTGTGGTTGCTCGACGTTGTTGTGGGCATGAAAGGTGCACGGTGATTGTTGCTTAGTTTCTGGTGTGTAATGATGAATCCAGGTTTCATCAACGGCGACAACTCAACGCAAAAACCCCTTCGGATCTCTCTTAAATTGCTCCAAACACATAGCTCCGAAGTTACCAGCCGCATCCGCTTGTTGTCCACCGTGAGCAATCGTGGCACCCACCGGGCCGAAATTTTCTCATCGCCAACTTATCATGTAAAATATGAATTGCCGTTCCGGTCGACACACCTACGGACTCTACTACTTCGTGCACTTTCGTTCGTCGATCAGCGGTTATCATGTCTTGGACTTTTTGAATGATTTCCTCAGTAACCACGTCTGCCGGGCGTCCGGGTCGCTCCTCTTTAAAAACGGATGTTCACCTACATTAAAATTTGTTGAACCAATATCTAACTGTGGTCATAGATGGCGAAGTGTCCACATAAACAGCGTCCAACTTTGCTTTCATCTCCTTGCATTTTTTCCCATCCAAAAACAAAAAGCGAATTACCGAGCGATACTGGTCTTTATCCATCTTAGCGAAAATCACGAAACACGTCTTACTCAAAGGGCTGCCAAATCCAAACTAACCCATCAACCAACCAAAGAAAAAGAGATCTACAAAGCCATCAATAAAATCTCATAATGTACTTTATTATAATGTCAATATACACATATAGATAATACATGCCATATACCGGCAGAAAAACAAGGGGAAAACAAGTAGCCCCAGATGGAAAAGTAGGGCAACCAAGGAGTACATAAGCCACCCTCAGGGGAGCCCAACACACAGACAATGTAAAGTATTGTAAGATCACAAATTCTAGTCAATATTAATAAAGTAATGCTGACGGGGGTGAAAAAACGTAATATACCCTGGGGCACATTTAATTACCCGGTTTAGTCGCGATCTCGCGGTGCGTTGTCCGACGATGATTCGGGTTCTGCCGGGATTCACTAAGGTCGTGCTCCCGACATCCTGCAGGTGTCGCTGCTGCGTCGAGGTCCGCCAGAGTTCACCTGCTTCTTCCTGGTGCATGTGAGTGTGTGTCTTGCGACACAAATCGTTTTTTCAATTACGCGATTTTTCCGAATCCGTTGGGTTGTCCAACGGCCAGCACAATCAGATCGCGTGCACCAAAATGCGGGGCAATTCGGCGCAAAACAGCGCAAATCGGAAATATTCGGGTCCGTGGACCCTTAGTAAATGAGCCCCACCGTGTTTGGAATAGAGACCGGAGGTACCTTCTGGTTTCAAGAATTACACATAAATGATGTCATAATGATCGTTCGCATTACACACTAATGTCGCATGAGGCTATAATGATGTCATCCTATCGCCCGAATGATATCATACTGTCACCTGATACTAATATGCCACGTGCTGTGATGTCATATTGGGGGTCATTTACTAAGGGCCCGATTCGCGTTTTCCCGACGTGTTACCCGAATATTCCCGATTTGAGACGATTTTCCCTGAGTTGCCCCGGGATTTTGGCGCACGCAATCGGTTTGTGGCGCATCGGCACTGGCATGCACGCGACGGAAATTGGGGGGCGTGGCCAAACGATAACCCGACGGATTCGGAAAAACCGCCACATTTAAAAAAAAAAAATTGGTCGCACGGGCCATACTCACATGCACCACGATGAAGACGATGAACCCCGGGGCACCTCGGCGGACTTCGGCGCAGCAGCGACACCTGGTGGACATCGGGCGCAGGACCTTCATGAATCGCCAGAAGACCCGAACGCTCGTCAGAGAAGCCGCCGCTGGAACGCGAATGGACCGGGTAAATAAATGTGCCCCATTATGTTCTTATGTCACCGTGCCACCTGCGTGCTGTAGTGACTAGACTAAAAGTTACAGATATGTTAAAAAAAAATTAATTCTTGCTGAAATAAGTCTTTGCCTTTTGTATTATAATGTACATGAAATGGCGTCTGATAATATTCTCAGATCTGTACAATAAGACAATAATCACTCCCAGAGAAGATCCCATAGAACACGATGGAGAAATGTTACATTATAAAACTGAGCTGAAGGATTTTCCATGTTGTATAGAGGGAATTTTTCATTTGGGAAGCGAAAACCTTTGTTTTTAGTGATGAAAATTGAGGTTTTTTTGCAGCTGCTCAGAGTTGGTGCATTTTTGCAACTTTTTTGCGACTTTTTAGGCGCAAAAATTGTGATAGATACCGAGCAAACATCTGTATAGCAGCCGCTCACTGGGGCTTATTAACTAAGGGTCCGCAGCCGCACTTTTGGCGATCGGATTTTGCTGCAGCGGCGCCGGCTTTTATGTGACAGAAATCGGGGAGCGGGCCATCGGGCTATCCCAACAGAGCGCGGAATTAACATTCAAATTGGGGCACATTCACTTACCCGGTCCTGCCGCGGTGCATTGTTCAACGAGGATTCGGGTCCAGCGCAATTCACTAAGCTTGTGCACCCGAGTTCCTGCATGTGTCGCTGCCGCGCCGAGGTCCGCCGGAGTTCACCTTCTTCCTTGTGCATGTGAGTGCGTGATCTTGTGACACATTTAGTTTTCAAATTCTGCGTTTTTTCCAAATCCGTCGGGTTGTCCGAAGGCCACGCCCCCGATTTCTGTCGCGTGAAGGCCGGCGCCGATGCGCCACAACCCGGGGCAATTCAGCGCAAAACGGTGCAAAACGGAAATATTCGGGAATACCTGATGGAATCGCGTTCTGTGGACCCTTGATAAATGTGCCCCATTATGTCACATTCAATGAACTTACATGCACCAGGAAGAAGATGGTGAACTCCGGGGGACCTGAGCGGGGAAGCGACACATGCAGGAAATCTAGTGCACGATGAATCGCGGCACAGTGCATTCTGGTAGGACAATGCACTTTCTGTGAACTCTGTGGACCGTAGTAGGTAAATGTGCTCCACTGGGGGTCATTTACTAAGGGCCCGAATCTGACGCTTTTCCGTCAGGTTACCCGAATTGTAACGTTTTGTGCCGATTTTCCCTGAATTGCCCCAGGTTTTTGGCGCATGTGATCGCATTGCGGCGCATCAGCGCCGGCATGCACGCGACAGAAATCGGGGGGTGTGACCGTCAGAAAACCTGTCGGATTCGGAAAAATGTGTTGCTCGACATGCACTTACCTTCACCCAGGAATAGCTTGGTGAACTTCAGTGAACTTCAGGCACACTACCTTAGTGAATCGCCGGAAGACACAAATCAGCGTCAGAGAACGCGCCGCTGGATCGCGAATGGCCCGGGTAAGTAAATCTGCCCCATTGTGTCGCATGCTCTAAGTTAAAAGTGCACCAAAAAAAAGTTGGTGCACACTTCCGAGATTAATGAAGACCCTGAATCTTCTGTGTGGTTGAAATAATCTACGACTTGAAAACAAAGAGAGATATTAGATGGATTGATAGATCTCAGACACCCGTCCAGCAACCACCATAACCAGACCTGGGCCAAGCTGTCAGACTGGGCAAGCGGTTCCGGACTCATCCTCCAATGTCCATGCATGCTATAGTTCTGCTTAAAGCAGAAAAACTGCCCTGATAACAGAGAACCAATCAGGAACCTGCTAACAGATCCTGTGAGACCCTGCAAATGGACAGGGAGGACTTACTTAGTCTGACAGCTGCTGGATGGTGGAGCAGATGTGTAAGATGAAGCCAGAGACAGACCAGTGTACACACCAGGACATACAGATACAGAGAAACAAGCAAAGTCGTACAGAATCGGGTCAAAACCAAAACGGCGACAAAGGCACAAAGTTGAATTACTAGAGAGAGGTTGAGTAAGCATTGGATCGGAGATCGGATACACGGAATAGCAAAGTGATAACACCCAGTAATAGGGAAAAGGTATGAGGAGACTAGTAGGACCAGCAAGGAGTAATGGAACTGGGTAGGTAAATAAAGGAGTTACTGGACACCACCCCCAACAGCTGACTGAATCGGCAATCCATCACTATTGTTACCCTTGCTGGACAGGGCTGGGCTGCGGAAAGCTAGGTGTGGCTCAATCAATCCCAACACAGCAGCAGCCTAAGCTACAGTTCACACACACCAAAAACACAAAGGATAATTAACCCCGCCTGAGGCTATGCACCATAGAATGAACCTACATAGAGGCTGTGTCCTACTCTGAGGCAGAGTAAATATTAGCACATGTTTTACTAGGTTCAGTGTTCTCATCCGATGTTTTTACAATGTTTCAAAACTGTTTAATAAAACTTTTGTGGTAACAACACCTAAGCCGCCTCCCACTGCGGACGACCTAGCCACGGATGTTACAATAGATAGATAGAGACAAGCAGAAGGAACACTCACTCTTAAGGGTCTCCGCAACGTGTCTAATATACTGCCGCACTGTGGAGTCTCCCATAAGAAATAACTTTTTGCCCTTAAGGAAGTCTTTCAGTTTGTCATTGTCAGTGAATGGCGTCATCCGGCAGTGGACGGGCTTCCACTCATTGTAATGGAAATATCCACTGGGG